>JABXNX010000423.1:0-17315 GCA_014843695.1 Archivesica marissinica | reverse complement strand
CCTGTATTTATAGCTGGGCTGAGTACTTGCAGATTGTCGGGTATTCATGTCCAATAACGTGGGTTACCTGTATTTATAGCTGGGCTGAGTACTTGCAGATTGTCGGGTATTCATGTCCAATAACGTGGGTTACCTGTATTTATAGCTGGGCTGAGTACTTGCAGATTGTCGAGTATTCATGTCCAATAACGTGGGTTACCTGTATTTATAGCTGGGCTGAGTACTTGCAGATTGTCGGGTATTCATGTCCAATAACGTGGGTTACCTGTATTTATAGCTGGGCTGAGTACTTGCAGATTGTTGGGTATTCATGTCCAATAACGTGGGTTACCTGTATTTATAGCTGGGCTGAGTACTTGCAGATTGTCGGGTATTCATGTCCAATAACGTGGGTTACCTGTATTTATAGCTGGGCTGAGTACTTGCAGATTGTCGGGTATTCATGTCCAATAACGTGGGTTACCTGTATTTATAGCTGGGCTGAGTACTTGCAGATTGTCGGGTATTCATGTCCAATAACGTGGGTTACCTGTATTTATAGCTGGGCTGAGTACTTGCTGATTGTCGGGTATTCATGTCCAATAACGTGGGTTACCTGTATTTATAGCTGGGCTGAGTACTTGCTGATTGTCGGGTATTCATGTCCAATAATGTGGGTTACCTGTATTATTACCTGTGGTCAGTACTATACACATGTACTCAGTAAACATGCTGATACAGTCAAACCTGTGAACACCACTGTGAGAGGAGAAAGTTGGGCATTGTAGACAGTCTGTCTTTCCCCTTTTCAATTATTTTATAAGTGATGATAGCAAAGTGGTAGTATATTCAGGTGTGAGACGTACAGAGTTTGTGCCCAGCTGCAGCCATTATGATTATACACTTAGGCAAGGTATTTAATTCCACATTGCCTCTCTGTTTTTGTGCGAGTTACATTGGGATTGAGCGAGTGTCTTATTAAGAACGGTTATGTATGGGTATGTATTATTTTTTATCAAAGTTAATCAAATATATAATCAACACCAAATCATATTTCCTTTATTTTCCGTTATAAGACAGTCAATGTGTTATTAGTCAGTCAATGTGTTATAAGTCAGTCAATGTGTTATAGGTCAATGTATTATAAGTCGTTCAATGTGTTATAAGTCAGTCAATGTATTATAAGTCAGTCAATGTATTATAAGTCAGTCAATGTGTTATAAGTCAGTCAATGTATTATAAGTCAGTCAATGTATTATAAGACAGTCAATGTGTTATAAGACAGTCAATGTGTTATAAGTCAGTCAATGTGTTATAAGTCGGTCAATGTGTTATAAGTCAGTCAACGTGTTATAAGTCAGTCAATGTGTTATAAGTCGGTCAATGTCAATGTGTTATAATGGATGTAGTTATATGGTGTATGTGTAGGATGCACTGCCATGGTTATATGGTGTATGTGTAGGATGCACTGCTGTCATGGTTATATGGTGTATGTGTAGGATGAACTGATGTCATGGTTATATGGTGTATGTGTAGGATGCACTGCCATGGTTATATGGTGTATGTGTAGGATGAACTGCTGTCATGGTTATATGGTGTATGTGTAGGATGCACTGCTGTCATGGTTATATGGTGTATGTGTAGGATGCACTGCTGTCATGGTTATATGGTGTATGTGTAGGATGAACTGCTGTCATGGTTATATGGTGTATGTGTAGGATGCACTGCTGTGGTTATATGGTGTATGTGTAGGAGGAACTGCTGTCATGGTTATATGGTGTATGTGTAGGATGCACTGCTGTGGTTATATGGTGTATGTGTAGGATGCACTGCTGTCATGGTTATATGGTGTATGTGTAGGATGAACTGCTGTCATGGTTATATGGTGTATGTGTAGGATGAACTGCTGTCATGGTTATATGGTGTATATGTCGGTTGAACTGTTGTCATGGTTATATGGTGTATGTGTAGGATGCACTGCTGTGGTTATATGGTGTATGTGTAGGATGCACTGCTGTGGTTATATGGTGTATGTGTAGGATGCACTGCTGTGGTTATATGGTGTATGTGTAGGATACACTGCTGTGGTTATATGGTGTATGTGTAGGATGCACTGCTGTGGTTATATGGTGTATGTGTAGGATGCACTGCTGTGGTTATATGGTGTATGTGTAGGATACACTGCTGTGGTTATATGGTGTATGTGTAGGATGCACTGCTGTGGTTATATGGTGTATGTGTAGGATGCACTGCTGTGGTTATATGGTGTATGTGTAGGATGCACTGCTGTGGTTATATGGTGTATGTGTAGGATGCACTGCCAGGGTTATATGGTGTATGTGTAGGATGCACTGCTGTGGTTATATGGTGTATGTGTAGGAGGAACTGCTGTCATGGTTATATGGTGTATGTGTAGGATGCACTGCTGTGGTTATATGGTGTATGTGTAGGATGCACTGCTGTCATGGTTATATGGTGTATGTGTAGGATGAACTGCTGTCATGGTTATATGGTGTATGTGTAGGATGAACTGCTGTCATGGTTATATGGTGTATATGTCGGATGAACTGTTGTCATGGTTATATGGTGTATGTGTAGGATGCACTGCTGTGGTTATATGGTGTATGTGTAGGATGCACTGCTGTGGTTATATGGTGTATGTGTAGGATGCACTGCTGTGGTTATATGGTGTATGTGTAGGATACACTGCTGTGGTTATATGGTGTATGTGTAGGATGCACTGCTGTGGTTATATGGTGTATGTGTAGGATGCACTGCTGTGGTTATATGGTGTATGTGTAGGATACACTGCTGTGGTTATATGGTGTATGTGTAGGATGCACTGCTGTGGTTATATGGTGTATGTGTAGGATGCACTGCTGTGGTTATATGGTGTATGTGTAGGATGCACTGCTGTGGTTATATGGTGTATGTGTAGGATGCACTGCCAGGGTTATATGGTGTATGTGTAGGATGCACTGCTGTGGTTATATGGTGTATGTGTAGGAGGAACTGCTGTCATGGTTATATGGTGTATGTGTAGGATGCACTGCTGTGGTTATATGGTGTATGTGTAGGATGCACTGCTGTCATGGTTATATGGTGTATGTGTAGGATGAACTGCTGTCATGGTTATATGGTGTATGTGTAGGATGAACTGCTGTCATGGTTATATGGTGTATATGTCGGATGAACTGTTGTCATGGTTATATGGTGTATGTGTAGGATGCACTGCTGTGGTTATATGGTGTATGTGTAGGATGCACTGCTGTGGTTATATGGTGTATGTGTAGGATGCACTGCTGTGGTTATATGGTGTATGTGTAGGATACACTGCTGTGGTTATATGGTGTATGTGTAGGATGCACTGCTGTGGTTATATGGTGTATGTGTAGGATGCACTGCTGTGGTTATATGGTGTATGTGTAGGATACACTGCTGTGGTTATATGGTGTATGTGTAGGATGCACTGCTGTGGTTATATGGTGTATGTGTAGGATGCACTGCTGTGGTTATATGGTGTATGTGTAGGATGCACTGCCAGGGTTATATGGTGTATGTGTAGGATGCACTGCTGTGGTTATATGGTGTATGTGTAGGAGGAACTACTGTCATGGTTATATGGTGTATGTGTAGGATGCACTGCTGTGGTTATATGGTGTATGTGTAGGATGCACTGCTGTCATGGTTATATGGTGTATGTGTAGGATGAACTGCTGTCATGGTTATATGGTGTATATGTCGGATGAACTGTTGTCATGGTTATATGGTGTATGTGTAGGATGCACTGCTGTGGTTATATGGTGTATGTGTAGGATGCACTGCTGTGGTTATATGGTGTATGTGTAGGATACACTGCTGTGGTTATATGGTGTATGTGTAGGATGCACTGCTGTGGTTATATGGTGTATGTGTAGGATGCACTGCCATGGTTATATGGTGTATGTGTAGGATGCACTGCTGTGGTTATATGGTGTATGTGTAGGATACACTGCTGTGGTTATATGGTGTATGTGTAGGATGCACTGCTGTGGTTATATGGTGTATGTGTAGGATGCACTGCTGTGGTTATATGGTGTATGTGTAGGATACACTGCTGTGGTTATATGGTGTATGTGTAGGATGCACTGCTGTGGTTATATGGTGTATGTGTAGGATGCACTGCCATGGTTATATGGTGTATGTGTAGGATGCACTGCTGTGGTTATGTGGTGTATGTGTAGGATACACTGCTGTGGTTATATGGTGTATGTGTAGGATGCACTGCTGTGGTTATATGGTGTATGTGTAGGATGCACTGATGTGGTTATATGGTGTATGTGTAGGATGCACTGCTGTGGTTATATGGTGTATGTGTAGGATACACTGCCATGGTTATATGGTGTATGTGTAGGATGCACTGCTATGGTTATATGGTGTATGTGTAGGATACACTGCCATGGTTATATGGTGTATGTGTAGGATACACTGCTGTGGTTATATGGTGTATGTGTAGGATGCACTGCTGTGGTTATATGGTGTATGTGTAGGATACACTGCCATGGTTATATGGTGTATGTGTAGGATGAACTGATGTGGTTATATGGTGTATGTGTAGGATGCACTGCTGTGGTTATATGGTGTATGTGTAGGATGCACTGCTGTGGTTATATGGTGTATGTGTAGGATACACTGCTGTGGTTATATGGTGTATGTGTAGAATACACTGCCATGGTTATATGGTGTATGTGTAGGATGCACTGCTGTGGTTATATGGTGTATCATCAGCTGCTGTGGTTATATTTTGTGTACATCATAGCTGCTACATTTACAGGTGTATCTCATATTCAGTGTTATCCAGAAGTTATACATATTGATAGCCAATAACTGTATAACTGTCCCTGCCTTGGAGCATTGGTTTTGAATGACATTTTTAAGTATTTCAATTGATCTAGTTTTAAATTCATGCCATTTTGTTATTCTCCCCATACGCTGCAAAAGAACATCATATTAAAACTTATAGGGGGAACCAAGTGTGGTTTATAAAGTCATTATACAGAGTGATGTCGTATAGCCTATAGGGGGAACCAAGTGTGTTTTATAAAGTCATTATACAGAGTGATGTCGTATAGCCTATAGGGGGAACCAAGTGTGTTTTATAAAGTCATTATACAGAGTGATGTTGTATAGCCTATAGGGGGAACCAAGTGTGGTTTATAAAGTCATTATACAGAGTGATGTCGTATAGCCTATAGGGGGAACCAAGTGTGGTTTATAAAGATTGGGTCATGTTTAAGACATTTAAATTTTTATTTAAGTTTTAAAAATGTTACTTAATAATTGTTTATATACATGTACAGAGATTATTGTTGTATGAATTTGAATTTAATTGGAGAGTTATAGAACAGTACAATCTGAGGCTGTACTGAGCCTTGTATGGTTTTCAGAGACTAGTCTAACAAATTAAACTTTACACGGCAATTGTCTAATATTCTATTTATCTTAAAAAGCAGGTAGTGCTATATCTGTCAATTACCTATATAAAACACAGGAGCCTGTCACAAGCATTATAAGCAGCTATGTAATATTCTCTATGTATTACCAGTAAGTATACATAATACACATAGAACATTACAACAGCTTCTTGTAAAGCTTATGACCGGCTCCTGTGGTATAAAGCAATTTATCAAGCAGGCAGAATTGGCCATTATTTTGCATGGAGCCTGGATACATTTTCTTACTGTTGGTTAACCCATTTGATTCTGGATACCGTTCAAATAGTATTTGCAAAAAACATTGAGCCAGATCACACACCATGGCACGTTACGTTCCGTCTGATCAGGCTCTATGCTGTTTGCTATTCAGATGATCTTGCTAAGACACTTGGCTATGTAGCAAACAACATAGATCCTGATCAGCATGCAATGTCATGCTGCGGCTGATCTGGATCGATGTTGTTTGCAAAAGCCTTTAAATGTATCCAGAATGAAATGGGTTAATGAAACTTGTTAGATTGTGCTTGCATTGATCTTATTTCTCTCCAGCGGTTGTTGCGGGAGGAAGACCCCCGAGACCCCCTAACAGTATTTCAAGCACGGGTAGGCACCCGGGTAGAACCACAGACCTTCCACAAGCGAGCCGAACACATGAAATCACGGTGAGATACGAATATGGAAGTCGTGATAGCGCAGTGGATGTGTGTTCGCTTCAGGTGCGAAAGGTCTGGAGTTCGAGCCCCGCTGGAGCCGTTACGATTGTGTCCTTAGGCAAGGCATTTAAATTCCACGTTGCCTCTTCTCTCTCCCTCGTGGCGATGGATTCCATCAGGAATGAGGTCTCGAGAGTGATTCATATAAGTTGAAATAACTTGTTTCACAATCGAGCTAAAATAAATTTGTATAGTATGATACGAGCATACAGCAGTGCAGGATAAGTTGTTTGCAGTCAATTACCATATCGTTGTTCCATGGAGGCCCTGTGGTGTGGCGTTGGAGCGACTCGGGGGTAACATGTATTAATATCACTACTAATAGGTGCTACTTGATTTCATATGCCGGTCTTGTATAAAGATAAATGTATTAAACAGATTAATGGTTATCTAGTTTTTCTCTATATACATGTATATGTACACTGGAAGGAGACAACTTGTTGGTTTAAACATATTTCTTCATTCATAATGTACAGTACATATCTCTACAGACGGATCTGTAGTCCAGTGATAACACGCTGGACTGGTAATCCGGGGATCACCGGTTCGATCCCCCGCCGTCTGACCCTAATAAAATGAACAGTCTTTTAGATGGGACGTTAAACTGAGGTCTCGTGTCGGTGCTTTACACTGTGCACGTAAAAGAACCAGAGGAGAGTCTGGAATGGGTCTCTGTCTGTATCATTGCGCTATCCTCCAAAATCTAAAATGACTAATCTCTTCAGGAGGGGTTGCTCATATGGGCAACCGGTACCGACGATAAATAAATGTAAAACACACACAGTACATATCTATTGTATACAGAATGAAAATGGATTTAATTGAAAACTTAAAGCTTATTGAGATTATCTCCATAGACAACTTGTTCAAGTTACGGTATCTACCATTTCTGCTCATTATTATGTGAAAGTAGTTGAACCATGCTGTGAGGTCCTGTGACCGCCTCCGTGGTCGAGTGGTTAAGGTCGCTGACTTGTATACCACTGTAACCTATCATCACTGATGGTCACGGGTTCGAGCCCCGCTCAGACCATGTTTCATTTATATGAAAAAGTTGGCAGTTTCTTACGGAGGTTGGTGCACCCAAGTACTGGTTAACCGCTGGAGCCTGCCCAGGAAAGGTGTTGTTAGGTAAGCTGCCCACCGGCGATATAGCCCAAAATGGTGCTGATGCAGGCGTAAAATCCGAAATATAATAATAATAATAAAAAAAACTGTGAGGTCCACCCACAGGAATTGCAAAAATTGGTGTCTATATGTAGGTTACAATGCATAGATAATGAACCTACGTATAGATACCACTTTTATAGACATGTGGTCTTTGAAGGCAGTCATTAGCATAGGTTTGACTGTATACCCTTTTCTGTGATTCCAAGCAGTTGTCAGTTTTGAGTACATACCGTACCATGTGTGTGTTTTACGTCTATTTAACGTCGCTACCGGTTACCCATATGAGCGACGCCTCCTGAAGAGATTAGTCATCTTGGAGGATAGCGCAAATGATACAGACAGACACATTCCGGAGCCTCCTCTGCTTCTGTTACATGCACGATGTAAAGCACCGACACAAGACCTTGGTTTAATGTCTCATCTGAAAGACTATGATATGAGTCATTTTAGTATGGTATAGCGGGGGATCGAACCTGCGACCCCTGGATTACAAGTCCAGCATGTTAACCACTGATCCTCTATGCCAGCATGGTTGGGTAGAGACCACAATATGAATGTGTAACAAATTAGCATAGGGAAGGAGGAGTCCACAATATGAATATTAATAAGTTAGCATGTGTAGGAGTTCACAATATGAATGTTTTAACAAATTAGCATAGGGAAGGAGGAGTCCACAATATGAATATTAATAAGTTAGCATATGTAGGAGTTCACAATATGAATGTTTTAACAAATTAGCATAGGGAAGGAGGAGCCCACAATATGAATATTAATAAGTTAGCATGTGTAGGAGTTCACAATATGAATGTTTTAACAAATTAGCATAGGGAAGGAGGAGTCCACAGTATGAATATTAATAAGTTAGCATATGTCATGTATGTAGGAGTTCCAATATGAATATTTAAAAAACTAGAAATTGTTTTTGAAAACAAAGGTATGTCTCCCCACCCACCCACTGTTACTTCAGTGGTGTAATATAAGAAAACAATGCATCGAGTTATTGCAATGAAAAGTCATCTGTAGTACATGTATTATGCAATGAAAAGTCATCTGTAGTACATGTATTATGCTATGAAAAGTCATCTATAGTACATGTATTATGCAATGAAGTCATCTGTAGTGCATGTATTATGCAATGAAAAGTCATCTATAGTACATGTATTATGCTATGAAAAGTCATCTATAGTACATGTATTATGCAATGAAGTCATCTGTAGTGCATGTATTATGCAATGAAGTCATCTGTAGTGCATGTATTATGCAATGAAAAGTCATCTGTAGTACATGTATTATGCAATGAAAAGTCATCTGTAGTACATGTATTATGCAATGAAAAGTCATCTGTAGTGCATGTATTATGCAATGAAGTCATCTGTAGTACATGTATTATGCAATGAAAAGTCATCTGTAGTGCATGTATTATGCAATGAAGTCATCTGTAGTACATGTATTATGCAATGAAAAGTCATCTATAGTACATGTATTATGCAATGAAAAGTCATCTGTAGTACATGTATTATGCAATGAAAAGTCATCTGTAGTGCATGTATTATGCAATGAAGTCATCTGTAGTACATGTATTATGCAATGAAGTCATCTGTAGTGCATGTATTATGCAATGAAAAGTCATCTATAGTACATGTATTATGCTATGAAAAGTCATCTATAGTACATGTATTATGCAATGAAAAGTCATCTGTAGTGCATGTATTATGCAATGAAGTCATCTGTAGTACATGTATTATGCAATGAAAAGTCATCTGTAGTGCATGTATTATGCAATGAAGTCATCTGTAGTACATGTATTATGCAATGAAAAGTCATCTGTAGTGCATGTATTATGCAATGAAGTCATCTGTAGTACATGTATTATGCAATGAAAAGTCATCTGTAGTGCATGTATTATGCAATGAAGTCATCTGTAGTACATGTATTATGCAATGAAAAGTCATCTGTAGTGCATGTATTATGCAATGAAGTCATCTGTAGTACATGTATTATGCAATGAAAAGTCATCTGTAGTGCATGTATTATGCAATGAAGTCATCTGTAGTACATGTATTATGCAATGAAAAGTCATCTGTAGTGCATGTATTATGCAATGAAGTCATCTGTAGTACATGTATTATGCAATGAAAAGTCATCTGTAGTGCATGTATTATGCAATGAAGTCATCTGTAGTACATGTATTATGCAATGAAAAGTCATCTGTAGTACATGTATTATGTAATGAAGTCATCTGTAGTACATGTATTATGCAATGAAAAGTCATCTGTAGTACATGTATTATGCAATGAAAAGTCATCTGTAATACATGCAATGAAGTCATCTGTAGTACATGTATTATGCAATGACGTCATCTGTAGTACATGTAGTATGAAGGTTTGGAGTTGAAGCATGGGCAGCTTTGTGTAATAAAAATGTTCAAATGGCCGTAAATCCACAAAAATCATCAAACCGGAGTGGAGTTACAATATACACAACTAGACATCATACCGATGCTTCCTGTCAAGCATGGTGAAAATTCAACAAGGGGTTATGGAGAGTGAGGACAAGCTAAAGCGGACGGACAGACAACAAAGACAATATGGCTGCTCCCACTATGGCGAGACATGCTCAGCATATGTAGTAAGGGTACACAATATGGCTGCTCCCACTATGGAGAGACATGCTCAGCATATGTAGTAAGGGTACACAATATGGCTGCTCCCACTATGGAGAGACATGCTCAGCATATGTAGTAAGGGTACACAATATGGCTGCTCCCACTATGGAGAGACATGCTCAGCATATGTAGTAAGGGTACACAATATGGCTGCTCCCACTATGGAGAGACATGCTCAGCATATGTAGTAAGGGTACACAATATGGCTGCTCCCACTATGGAGAGACATGCTCAGCATATGTAGTAAGGGTACACAATATGGCTGCTCCCACTATGGAGAGACATGCTCAGCATATGTAGTAAGGGTACACAATATGGCTGCTCCCACTATGGAGAGACATGCTCAGCATATGTAGTAAGGGTACACAATATGGCTGCTCCCACTATGGAGAGACATGCTCAGCATATGTAGTAAGGGTACACAATATGGCTGCTCCCACTATGGAGAGACATGCTCAGCATATGTAGTAAGGGTACACAATATGGCTGCTCCCACTATGGAGAGACATGCTCAGCATATGTAGTAAGGGTACACAATATGGCTGCTCCCACTATGGAGAGACATGCTCAGCATATGTAGTAAGGGTACACAATATGGCTGCTCCCACTATGGAGAGACATGCTCAGCATATGTATTAAGGGTACACAATATGGCTGCTCCCACTATGGCGAGACATGCTCAGCATATGTAGTAAGGGTACACAATATGGCTGCTCCCACTATGGAGAGACATGCTCAGCATATGTAGTAAGGGTACACAATATGGCTGCTCCCACTATGGAGAGACATGCTCAGCATATGTAGTAAGGGTACACAATATGGCTGCTCCCACTATGGCGAGACATGCTCAGCATATGTAGTAAGGGTACACAATATGGCTGCTCCCACTATGGCGAGACATGCTCAGCATATGTAGTAAGGGTACACACTATGGCGAGACATGCTCAGCATATGTAGTAAGGGTACACAATGTGAATCTTTGACAAGTTCACTACTTTAATGCTTATTCGACAATGTGTATGAAATCTAAAATTTATTTTGTTAGGATAAGTGCATACTGTTACAAGAAAGCACCCGTCACCATTTGTCATTACTGTGGGTGGTCTGCATTTACAGGTTTCACTGTACATGTAATTAAAAACACAACCTGAAATCCATTTGAAACAATTTATTTCAATTAAGGCAATATAAATGTTCTCAAATAATGGACCATTGACAAATACTGTTGTATGACCCTAGGGACAAAACAATAAATAAATATATATAAAATTCTAACAGATATATATTAATTAAACTATCTTTATTCATTTCTTTTTTCAAATGGAATAAAACACATATACGGTAATTCATATGCACATTTATATTCAACTTGCGCAAACAAACATTTACAAAGTTATCGAGGATTTTGTTAATCCATAAAGGGAAGTAATTCATAAAGTAATAATTTGGCAAAAATAATTTCTTTTGCTTGATCATCTGCAAAATTTTAATTAAAATCTGAAAAAGTAAAAGAACCAAATATGTCCAGGACTTAATTAACAGAAAATATCACACCCATTTCTACACTATGAATCACAGGTTTTGATACAGCACCGTGTTTTTCACCAGCAACTGCTCCCTTGTCGTTAACAGATTGAACGCTTTCAGGCATGTGCTCCACACTCTGCCCTGGCATAGAATCCATGTTGATCTGTTCCAAGGTATTTTCAAGTATGTTGTCTTTGGTAATACTGTTTTTGGGATGTTTTGACACTTGCTCCTTTGCTGTATATAACTTCTCTATTGAGGTGTCAGTTCTATGTATGTCAGTTTGATTGGCATAACTAACATCTACATGTTCAGTTTTTAGTTCACAATTTTCTTCAGCGCTGTACATATTTTGTTTCCCTGAGAATGTTCTTGACACAGCTGGATACTCATGTGAAGCACTGTCACACTCTGTGGGGCAGACTTCAGTTATCGGCAGATACTTGTCTCGTATCGTTGTCGAATCCGTGGAGCTGATATACGGGGAACCGAGGGAATCATACAAACACTCAATGTCGGAATCAAGCCCAGCAATGCCACTGTCGGAGCATAACTGCATGTCATGCACTACAGATGGCGGCTGAATCTGAATCCGTACTGGTGAACTCTGACCTGCAGAAGTACTAACACAACTTGGCTGGCTGCCATAATTTCTGGAATCATCCCGCTTTACGGTTTTTAATTTTGTTGTACTGCAAAACATTTAAAATCATACACTTAATACTGTAGATAAATGTTGTTCCAGATAATACAAATTCCCAAGTTTGTTTGCAGATGACAGTGCTGTTTACCTCGATATTAACAGCTTGTAAGTGCGACCTTGAAGTGATGTGATTGGTACATAGGTTCTGCACGTTGTGGAAAACAGTTTATTGAAGCTCAATATGAAAATCCGGACACAGCATATAGTCATTTATTGTTCGACAAGTAACTGCTGCCTAGACCATGAACGGACGAGCTTGCAACACAAGTGCTACACGTCATCTTGATTTGGTGAACATTTGGTTGAATCATAGTCATCTTAAGGAGTTTAGAAGATATGAACCGGACAAGACATGTAATGATTTGATCTGTTAATGCAACCATGACAACATATGTTATTGGAGTATGGGCTTTGCTCGTCCTCTCGATTTCATGCTTTAGGAGATTTATAAGGACTGGAAACAAAATGTTACGGACTGACCGAAATTCTCACAAATAGGTATTTATGTGACTAGCTTATTGTTCCCTCTTTGGTTGTGTTTTTTTGTGCCAATTGGAAGATATTATAACTACATAACTTCAATAAGAGGTAACCCTAGACCGTACCGTACCTAAGTACCCATTTGTTGTATAGATCCTATATTCTCCCACTCTGCAAAAATGACTAAATGTTACCTCAAGTTTGTTGGGGCAATGTTAAATAAAAGTATGTCGATTAATATCATTTCTACCGTGCAACAGCAATGGAAACTGACATAATGAATACCTGTCTAAGCAAAGTTCAGCCTCTCTATATCCCTGCAGTAGTTCACTCTCCGACAGTCTTCCTACCATGTACAGCTCTATCTGTCTACATGTCAGGCCGGTCTGTAGAAAGAGGTGTAGTGCCGTATCAGACAGATATAGGCTTGTATCCGCAATACTGAAACAAGTATCAGGTGGGTAATTGAATGATCATTTATCCCAAACAATATTCACACATTAGTACTCCATCTACCCCAAACTACATACACACATTAGTACTCCATCTACCCCAAACTACATACACACATTAGTACTCCATCTACCCCAAACTACATACACACATTAGTACTCCATCTACCCCAAACTACATACACACATTAGTACTCCATCTACCCCAAACTACATACACACATTAGTACTCCATCTACCCCAAACTACATACACACATTAGTACTCCATCTACCCCAAACTACATACACACATTAGTACTCCATCTACCCCAAACTACATACACACATTAGTACTCCATCTACCCCAAACTACATACACACATTAGTACTCCATCTACCCCAAACTACATACACACATTAGTACTCCATCTACCCCAAACTACATACACACATTAGTACTCCATCTACCCCAAACTACATACACACATTAGTACTCCATCTACCCCAAACTACATACACACATTAGTACTCCATCTACCCCAAACTACATACACACATTAGTACTCCATCTACAAACTACATACACACATTAGTACTCCATCTACAAACTACATACACACATTAGTACTCCATCTACAAACTACATACATACATTAGTACTCCATCTCCAAACTACATACACACATTAGTACTCCATCTACAAACTACATACACACATTAGTACTCCATCTACAAACTACATACACACATTAGTACTCCATCTACCCAAACTACATACACACATTAGTACTCCATCTACAAACTACATACACACATTAGTACTCCATCTACAAACTACATACACACATTAGTACTCCATCTACAAACTACATACACACATTAGTACTCCATCTACCCCAAACTACATACACACATTAGTACTCCATCTACAAACTACATACACACATTAGTACTCCATCTACAAACTACATACACACATTAGTACTCCATCTACAAACTACATACACACATTAGTACTCCACTCTCTACAAACTACATACACACATTAGTACTCCATCTACACAAACTACATACACACATTAGTACTCCATCTACAAACTACATACACACATTAGTACTCCATCTACAAACTACATACACACATTAGTACTCCATCTACCCCAAACTACATACACACATTAGTACTCCATCTACAAACTACATACACACATTAGTACTCCATCTACAAACTACATACACACATTAGTACTCCATCTACAAACTACATACACACATTAGTACTCCATCTACAAACTACATACACACATTAGTACTCCATCTACAAACTACATACACACATTAGTACTCCATCTACAAACTACATACACACATTAGTACTCCATCTACACCAAACTACATACACACATTAGTACTCCATCTACAAACTACATACACACATTAGTACTCCATCTACACCAAACTACATACACACATTAGTACTCCATCTACCCCAAACTACATACACACATTAGTACTCCATCTACCCCAAACTACATACACACATTAGTACTCCATCTACCCCAAACTACATACACACATTAGTACTCCATCTACCCCAAACTACATACACACATTAGTACTCCATCTACCCCAAACTACATACACACATTAGTACTCCATCTACAAACTACATACACACATTAGTACTCCATCTACAAACTACATACACACATTAGTACTCCATCTACAAACTACATACACACATTAGTACTCCATCTACAAACTACATACACACATTAGTACTCCATCTACAAACTACATACACACATTAGTACTCCATCTACCAAACTACATACACACATTAGTACTCCATCTACAAACTACATACACACATTAGTACTCCATCTACAAACTACATACACACATTAGTACTCCATCTACACCAAACTACATACACACATTAGTACTCCATCTACAAACTACATACACACATTAGTACTCCATCTACAAACTACATACACACATTAGTACTCCATCTACAAACTACATACACACATTAGTACTCCATCTACAAACTACATACACACATTAGTACTCCATCTACCCCAAACTACATACACACATTAGTACTCCATCTACCCCAAACTACATACACACATTAGTACTCCATCTACCCCAAACTACATACACACATTAGTACTCCATCTACAAACTACATACACACATTAGTACTCCATCTACAAACTACATACACACATTAGTACTCCATCTACAAACTACATACACACATTAGTACTCCATCTCCAAACTACATACACACATTAGTACTCCATCTACAAACTACATACACACATTAGTACTCCATCTACAAACTACATACACACATTAGTACTCCATCTACAAACTACATACACACATTAGTACTCCATCTACAAACTACATACACACATTAGTACTCCATCTACAAACTACATACACACATTAGTACTCCATCTACAAACTACATACACACATTAGTACTCCATCTACAAACTACATACACACATTAGTACTCCATCTACAAACTACATACACACATTAGTACTCCATCTCCAAACTACATACACACATTAGTACTCCATCTACAAACTACATACACACATTAGTACTCCATCTACAAACTACATACACACATTAGTACTCCATACATACACACATTAGTACTCCATCTACAAACTACATACACACATTAGTACTCCATCTACCCCAAACTACATACACACATTAGTACTCCATCTACAAACTACATACACACATTAGTACTCCATCTACAAACTACATACACACATTAGTACTCCATCTACAAACTACATACACACATTAGTACTCCATCTACCCCAAACTACATACACACATTAGTACTCCATCTACCCCAAACTACATACACACATTAGTACTCCATCTACAAACTACATACACACATTAGTACTCCATCTACAAACTACATACACACATTAGTACTCCATCTACCCCAAACTACATACACACATTAGTACTCCATCTACCAAACTACATACACACATTAGTACTCCATCTACAAACTACATACACACATTAGTACTCCATCTACAAACTACATACACACATTAGTACTCCATCTACCCAAACTACATACACACATTAGTACTCCATCTACAAACTACATACACACATTAGTACTCCATCTACAAACTACATACACACATTAGTACTCCATCTACAAACTACATACACACATTAGTACTCCATCTACACAACTACATACACACATTAGTACTCCATCTACAAACTACATACACACATTAGTACTCCATCTACAAACTACATACACACATTAGTACTCCATCTACACCAAACTACATACACACATTAGTACTCCATCTACAAACTACATACACACATTAGTACTCCATCTACCAAACTACATACACACATTAGTACTCCATCTACCCAAACTACATACACACATTAGTACTCCATCTACCCAAACTACATACACACATTAGTACTCCATCTACCCCAAACTACATACACACATTAGTACTCCATCTACCCCAAACTACATACACACATTAGTACTCCATCTACCCCAAACTACATACACACATTAGTACTCCATCTACCCCAAACTACATACACACATTAGTACTCCATCTACAAACTACATACACACATTAGTACTCCATCTACAAACTACATACACACATTAGTACTCCATCTACAAACTACATACACACATTAGTACTCCATCTCCAAACTACATACACACATTAGTACTCCATCTACAAACTACATACACACATTAGTACTCCATCTACAAACTACATACACACATTAGTACTCCATCTACAAACTACATACACACATTAGTACTCCATCTACAAACTACATACACACATTAGTACTCCATCTACAAACTACATACACACATTAGTACTCCATCTACAAACTACATACACACATTAGTACTCCATCTACAAACTACATACACACATTAGTACTCCATCTACAAACTACATACACACATTAGTACTCCATCTACCCCAAACTACATACACACATTAGTACTCCATCTACCCAAACTACATACACACATTAGTACTCCATCTACAAACTACATACACACATTAGTACTCCATCTACAAACTACATACACACATTAGTACTCCATCTA
>JABXNX010000422.1:0-17322 GCA_014843695.1 Archivesica marissinica | reverse complement strand
TGGTATGGCCGGTGTATAGCACGGATACACGAGTTGGTGCTACAATGGTATGCCCGATGTATAGCACGGATACACGAGTTGGTGTTACAATGGTATGCCCGATGCATAGCACGGATACACCAGTTGGTGTTACAATGGTATGCCCGATGTATAGCACGGATACACGAGTTGGTGTTACAATGGTATGCTCAATGTATAGCACGGATACACGAGTTGGTGTTACAATGGTATGCCCGATCTATAGCACGGATACACGAGTTGGTGTTACAATGGTATGCCCGATGTATAGCACGGATACACGAGTTGGTGTTACAATGGTATGCCCGATCTATAGCACGGATACACGAGTTGTGTTACAATGGTATGCCCGATGTATAGCACGGATACACGAGTTGGTGTTACAATGGTATGTCCGATGTATAGCCGGATACACGAGTTGGTGTTACATGGTATGTTCGATGTATAGCACGGATACACGAGTTGGTGTTACAATGGTATGCCCGATGTATAGCACGGATACACGAGTTGGTGTTACAATGGTATGCTCGATGTATAGCACGGATACACGAGTTGGTGTTACAATGGTATGCCCGGTGTATAGCACGATACACGAGTTGGTGATACAGTGGTATGCCGTGTATAGCATGGATACACGAGTTGGTGTTACAATGGTATGCTCGATGTATAGCACGGATACACGAGTTGGTGTTACAATGGTATGCCCATGCATAGCAGGATACACGAGTTGGTGTTACAATGGTATGTCCGATGTATAGCATGGATACACGAGTTGGTGTTACAATGGTATGCCCGATGTATAGCACGGATACACGAGTTGGTGTTACAATGGTATGCACGATGTATAGCACGGATACAAGAGTTGGTGTTACAATGGTATGCTAGATGTATAGCACGGATACACGAGTTGGTGTTACAATGGTATGCTCGATGTATAGCACGGATACACGAGTTGGTGTTACTATGGAATCTCCGATGTATAGCACGGATACACGAGTTGGGGTTACAATGGTATGTCCGGTGTATAGCACGGATACACGAGTTGGTGATACAATGGTATGCTCGGTGCATAGCACGGATACACTAGTTGGTGTTACAATGGTATGCTCGGTGTATAGCACGGATACACGAGTTGGTGTTACAATGGTATTCCCGGTGTATAGCATGGATACACTAGTTGGTGTTACAATGGTATGCCCGATGTATAGCACGGATACACGAGTTGGTGTTACAATTGTATACCCGGTGTATTTCACGGATGCAAGAGTTGGTGTTACATTGGTATGCCCGGTGTATAGCACTGATACACGAGTTGGTTTTACAATGGTATGTCCGATGTATAGCTTGGATACACGAGTTGGTGCTACAATGGTATGCCCGATGTATAGCTTGGATACACGAGTTGGTGTTACAATGGTATGCTCGATGTATTGAACGGATACACGAGTTGGTGTTACAATGGTATGCTCGATGTATAGCACGGATACACGAGTTGGTGTTACAATGGTATGCCCGGTGCATAGCACTGATACACGAGTTGGTTTTACAATGGTATATCCGATGTATAGCTTGGATACACGAGTTGGTGTTACAATGGTATGTCCGGTGTATAGCACCGATACACGAGTTGGTGATACAATGGTATGCTCGATGTATAGCACGGATACACGAGTTGGTGTTACAATGGTATGCCCGATGTATAGCTTGGATACACGAGTTGGTGTTACAATGGTATGCTCGATGTATTGAACGGATACACGAGTTGGTGTTACAATGGTATGCTCGATGTATAGCACGGATACACGAGTTGGTGTTACAATGGTATGCCCGGTGCATAGCACTGATACACGAGTTGGTTTTACAATGGTATATCCGATGTATAGCTTGGATACACGAGTTGGTGTTACAATGGTATGTCCGGTGTATAGCACGGATACAGGAGTTGGTGATACAATGGTATGCTCGATGTATAGCACGGATACACGAGTTGGTGTTACAATGGTATGCCCGATGTATAGCTTGGATACACGAGTTGGTGTTACAATGGTATGCTCGATGTATAGCACGGATACACGAGTTGGTGTTACAATGGTATGCCCGATGTATAGAACGGATACACGAGTTGGTGTTACAATGGTATGCTCGATGTATAGCACGGATACACGAGTTGGTGTTACAATGGTATGCCCGGTGCATAGCATGGATACACGAGTTGGTGTTACAATGGTATGTCAGATGTATAGCACGGATACACGAGTTGGTGTTACATTGGTATGCTCGATGTATAGCACGGATACACGAGTTGGTGTTACAATGGTATGCTCGATGTATAGCACGGATACACGAGTTGGTGTTACTATGGTATGCCCGGTGTATAGCACGGATACACGAGTTGGCGTTACAATGGTATGTCCGATGTATAGTACCGATACACGAGTTGGTGTTACAATGGTATGTCCGATGTATAGCATGGATACTCGAGTTGGTGTTACAATGGTATGTTCGATGTATGGTACGGATACACGAGTTGGTGTTACAATGGTATGCCCGATGTATAGCACGGATACACGAGTTGGTGTTACAATGGTATGCCCGATGTATAGAACGGATACACGAGTTGGTGTTACAATGGTATGCTCGATGTATAGCACGGATACACGAGTTGGTGTTACAATGGTATGCCCGGTGCATAGCATGGATACACGAGTTGGTGTTACAATGGTATGTCCGATGTATAGCACGGATACACGAGTTGGTGTTACAATGGTATGCCCGATGTATAGCACGGATACACGAGTTGGTGTTACATTGGTATGCTCGATGTATAGCACGGATACACGAGTTGGTGTTACAATGGTATGCTCGATGTATAGCACGGATACACGAGTTGGTGTTACAATGGTATGTCCGATGTATAGCATGGATACTCGAGTTGGTGTTACAATGGTATGTTCGATGTATAGTACGGATACACGAGTTGGTGTTACAATGGTATGCCCGATGTATAGCACGGATAAACGAGTTGGTGTTACAATGATATGCTCGATGTATAGCACGGATACACGAGTTGGTGTTACAATGGTATGCCCGGTGTTTAACACGAATACACGAGTTGGTGATACAGTGGTATGCCTAGTGTATAGCATGGATGCACGAGTTGGTGTTACAGTGGTATGCTCGATGTATAGCACGGATACACGAGTTGGTGTTACAATGGTATGCCCAGTGCATAGCATGGATACACGAGTTGGTGTTACAATGGTATGTCCGATGTATAGCATGGATACACGAGTTGGTGTTACAATGGTATGCCTGATGTATAGCTTGGATACAGGAGTTGGTGTTACAATGGTATGCACGATGTATAGCACGGATACAAGAGTTGGTGTTACAATGGTATGCTAGATGTATAGCACGGATACACGAGTTGGTGTTACAATGGTATGCTCGATGTATAGCACGGATACACGAGTTGGTGTTACTATGGAATCTCCGATGTATAGCACGGATACACGAGTTGGGGTTACAATGGTATGTCCGGTGTATAGCACGGATACACGAGTTGGTGATACAATGGTATGCTCGGTGCATAGCACGGATACACTAGTTGGTGTTACAATGGTATGCTCGGTGTATAGCACGGATACACGAGTTGGTGTTACAATGGTATTCCCGGTGTATAGCATGGATACACTAGTTGGTGTTACAATGGTATGCCCGATGTATAGCACGGATACACGAGTTGGTGTTACAATTGTATACCCGGTGTATAGCACGGATGCACGAGTTGGTGTTACATTGGTATGCCCGGTGAATAGCACGGATACACGAGTTGGTTTTACAATGGGATGTCCGATGTATAGCAGCGATACACGAGTTGGTGCTACAATGGTATTTCCGGTGTATAGCACGGATACACGAGTTGGTGCTACAATGGTATGCCCGGTGAATAGCAGGGATGCATGAGTTGGTGTTACAATGGTATGTTCGGTGTATAGCATGGATACACGAGTTGGTGTTACAATGGTATGCTCGATGTATAGCACGGTTACACGAGTTGGTGTTACAATGGTATCTCCGATGTATAGCACGGATACACGAGTTGGTGTTACAATGGTATGTCCGATGTATAGCACGGATACAAGTGTTGGTGTCACAATGGTATGCCCGATGTATAGCACTGATACACGAGTTGGTGTTACAATGGTATGTCCGATGTATAGCACGGATACACGAGTTGGTGTTAAAATGGTATGTCCGATGTATAGCACGGATACACGAGTTGGTGTTACAATGGTATACTCGATGTATAGCACGGATACACGAGTTGGTGTTACAATGGTATGCCCGGTGTATAGCATGGATACACGAGTTGTTGTTACAATGGGATGCCCGATGTATAGCACGGATATACGAGTTGGTGTTACAATGGTATGCTCGATGTATAGCACGGATACACGAGTTGGTGTTACAATGGTATGCCCGATGTATAGCACGGATACAGGAGTTGTTGTTACAATGGTATGTTCGATGTATAGCACGGATACACGAGTTGGTGATACAATGGTATGCCCGATTTATAGCTTGGATACAAGAGTTGGTGTTACAATGGTATGCTCGATGTATAGCACGGATACACGAGTTGGTGTTACAATGGTATGCCCGATGTATAGAACGGATACACGAGTTGGTGTTACAATGGTATGCTCGATGTATAGCACGGATACACGAGTTGGTGTTACAATGGTATGCCCGGTGCATAGCATGGATACACGAGTTGGTGTTACAATGGTATGTCAGATGTATAGCACGGATACACGAGTTGGTGTTACAATGGTTTGCCCGATGTATAGCACGGATACACGAGTTGGTGTTACATTGGTATGCTCGATGTATAGCACGGATACACGAGTTGGTGTTACAATGGTATGCTCGATGTATAGCACGGATACACGAGTTGGTGTTACAATGGTATGCCCGGTGTATAGCAAGGATACACGAGTTGGTGTTACAATGGTATGTCCGATGTATAGCACCGATACACGAGTTGGTGTTACAATGGTATGTCCGATGTATAGCATGGATACACGAGTTGGTGTTACAATGGTATGTTCGATGTATAGCACGGATACACGAGTTGGTGTTACAATGGTATGCCCGATGTATAGCACGGATAAACGAGTTGGTGTTACAATGATATGCTCGATGTATAGCACGGATACACGAGTTGGTGTTACAATGGTATGCCCGGTGTATAACACGATTACACGAGTTTGTGATACAGTGGTATGCCTAGTGTATAGCATGGATGCACGAGTTGGTGTTACAGTGTTATGCTCGATGTATAGCACGGATACACGAGTTGGTGTTACAATGGTATGCCCGGTGCATAGCATGGATACACGAGTTGGTGTTACAATGGTATGTCCGATGTATAGCATGGATACACGAGTTGGTGTTACAATGGTATGCCTGATGTATAGCTTGGATACAGGAGTTGGTATTACAATGGTATGTCCGATGTATAGCACGGCTACACGAGTTGGTGTTACAATGTTATGCCCGATGTATAGCACGGATACACGAGTTGGGGTTACAATGGTATGTCCGGTGTATAGCACGGATACACGAGTTGGTGATACAATGGTATGCTCGGTGCATAGAACGGATACACGAGTTGGTGTTACAGTGGTATGCTCGGTGTATAGCACGGCTACACGAGTTGGTGTTACAATGGTATTCCCGGTGTATAGCATGGATACACTAGTTGGTGTTACAATGGTATGCCCGATGTATAGCACGGATACACGAGTTGGTGTTACAATTGTATACCCGGTGTATAGCACGGATGCACGAGTTGGTGTTACATTGGTATGCCCGGTGCATAGCACGGATACACGAGTTGGTTTTACAATGGGATGTCCGATGTATAGCAGCGATACATGAGTTGGTGTTACAATGGTATGCCCGATGTATAGCATGGATACATGAGTTGGTGCTACAATGGTATGCCCGATGCATAGCATGGATACACGAGTTGGTGTTACAATGGTATGTTCGATGTATAGCAGGGATACACGAGTTGGTGTTACAATGGTATATCCGATGTATAGCACGGATACACGAGTTGGTGTTACAATGGTATGCTCGATGTATAGCACGGATACACGAGTTGGTGTTACAATGGTATGTCCGATGTATAGCACGGATACACGAGTTGGTGTTACAATGGTATGTTCGATGTATAGTACGGATACACGAGTTGTTGTTACAATGGTATGCCCGATGTATAGCACGGATACACGAGTTGGTGTTACAATGGTATGTTCGATGAATAGTACGGATACACGAGTTGGTGTTACAATGGTATGTTCGATGTATAGCACGTATACACGAGTTGGTGATACAATGGTATGCTCGGTGCATAGCACGGATACACGAGTTGGTGTTACAATTGTATGTTCGATGTAGAGTACGGATACACGAGTTGGTGTTACAATGGTATGTCCGGTGTATAGCACGGATACACGAGTTGGTGATACAATGGTATGCTCGGTGCATAGCACGGATACACGAGTTGGTGTTACAATGGTATGCTCGGTGTATAGCACGGATACACGAGTTGGTATTACAATGATATTCCCGGTGTATAGCATGGATACACTAGTTGGTGTTACAATGGTATGCCCGATGTATAGCTCGGATACACGAGTTGGTGTTACAATTGTATACCCGGTGTATAGCACGGATGCACGAGATGGTGTTACATTGGTATGCCCGGTGTATAGCACGGATACACGAGTTGGTTTTACAATGGGATGTCCGATGTATAGCACGGATACACGAGTTGGTGTTACAATGGTATGTCCGATGTATAGCACGGACACACGAGTTGCTGTTACAATGGTATGCCCGGTGTATAGCACGGATACACGAGTTGGTGTTACAATGGTATGTTCGGTGTATAGCACGGATACACGAGTTGGTGTTACAATGGTAGGCACGATGTATAGCACAGATACACGAGTTGGTGTTACAATGGTATGCCCGGTGTATAGCATGGATACACGAGTTGGTGTTACAATGGTATGCTCGATGTATAGCACGATTACACGAGTTGGTGTTACAATGGTATGTCCGATGTATAGCACGGATACAAGAGTTGGTGTTACAATGGTATGTCCGATGTATAGCACCGATACACGAGTTGGTGCTATAATGGTATGTCCGATGTATAGCACGGATACACGAGTTGGTGTTAAAATGGTATGTCCGATGTATAGCACTGATTCACGAGTTGGTGTTACAATGGTATGCTCGATGTATAGCACGGATACACGAGTTGGGGTTACAATGGTATGTCTGGTGTATAGCACGGATACACGAGTTGGTGATACAATGGTATGCTCGGTGCATAGCACGGATACACGAGTTGGTGTTACAATGGTATGCTCGGTGTATAGCACGGATACACGAGTTGGTGTTACAATGGTATTCCCGGTGTATAACATGGATACACTAGTTGGTGTTACAATGGTATGCCCGATGTATAGCACGGATACACGAGTTGGTGTTACAATTGTATACCCGGTGTATAGCACGGATGCACGAGTTGGTGTTACATTGGTATGACCGGTGTATAGCACGGATACACGAGTTGGTTTTACAATGGGATGTCCGATGTATAGCAGCGATACATGAGTTGGTGTTACAATGGTATGCCCGATGTATAGCATGGATACATGAGTTGGTGCTACAATGGTATGCCCGGTGTATAGCATAGATACACGAGTTGGTGTTACAATGGTATGCCCGATGTATAGCATGGATACACGAGTTGGTGTTACAATGGTATGCCCGATGTATAGCAGCGATACACGAGTTGGTGTTACAATGGTATGCCCGATGTATAGCATGGATACATTAGTTGGTGCTACAATGGTATGCCCGATGCATAGCATGGATACACGAGTTGGTGTTACAATGGTATGCCCGGTGTATAGCATGGATACACGAGTTGGTGTTACAATGGTATGCTCGATGTATAGCACGATTACACGAGTTGGTGTTACAATGGTATGTCCGATGTATAGCACGGATACAAGAGTTGGTGTTACAATGGTATGTCCGATGTATAGCACCGATACACGAGTTGGTGTTATAATGGTATGTCCGATGTATAGCACGGATACACGAGTTGGTGTTAAAATGGTATGTCCGATGTATAGCACGGATTCACGAGTTGGTGTTACAATGGTATGCTCGATGTATAGCACGGATACACGAGTTGGGGTTACAATGGTATGTCTGGTGTATAGCACGGATACACGAGTTGGTGATACAATGGTATGCTCGGTGCATAGCACGGATACACGAGTTGGTGTTACAATGGTATGTTCGATGTATAGCAGGGATACACGAGTTGGTGTTACAATGGTATATCCGATGTATAGCACGGATACACGAGTTGGTGTTACAATGGTATGCTCGATGTATAGCACGGATACACGAGTTGGTGTTACAATGGTATGTCCGATGTATAGCACGGATACACGAGTTGGTGCTACAATGGTATGCCCGGTGAATAGCAGGGATGCACGAGTTGGTGTTACAATGGTATGTTCGGTGTATAGCATGGATACACGAGTTGGTGTTACAATAGTATGCTCGATGTATAGCACGGTTACACGAGTTGGTGTTACAATGGTATCTCCGATGTATAGCACGGATACACGAGTTGGTGTTACAATGGTATGTCCGATGTATAGCACGGATACAAGAGTTGGTGTCACAATGGTATGCCCGATGTATAGCACCGATACACGAGTTGGTGTTACAATGGTATGTCCGATATATAGCAAGGATACACGAGTTGGTGTTAAAATGGTATGTCCGATGTATAGCATGGATACACGAGTTGGTGTTACAATGGTATGCTCGATGTATAGCACGGATACACGAGTTGGTGTTACAATGGTATTCCCGGTGTATAGCACGGATACACGAGTTGTTGTTACAATGGGATGCCCGATGTATAGCACGGATATACGAGTTGGTGGTACAATGGTATGCTCGATGTATAGCACGGATACACGAGTTGGTGTTACAATGGTATGCCCGATGTATAGCACGGATACAGGAGTTGGTGTTACAATGATATGTTCGATGTATAGCACGGATACACGAGTTGGTGTTACAATGGTATGCCCGATGTATAGCACGGATACAAGAGTTGGTGTTACAATGGTATGCTAGATGTATAGCACGGATACACGAGTTGGTGTTACAATGGTATGCTCGATGTATAGCACGGATACACGAGTTAGTGTTACTATGGAATCTCCGATGTATAACACGGATACACGAGTTGGTGCTACAATGGTATGTCCGGTGTATTTCACGGATACACGAGTTGGTGTTACAGTGGTATGTCCGGTGTACAGCATGGATATACGAGTTGGTGTTACAATGGTATGTCCGGTGTATAGCACGGATACACTAGTTGGTGTTACAGTGGTATGCTCGATGTATAGCACGGATACACGAGTTGGTGTTACAATGGTACGCTCGATGTATAGCACGGATACACGAGTTGGTGTTACAATGGTATGCTCAATGTATAGCACGGATACACGAGTTGGTGTTACAATGGTATGCCCGGTGTATAGCACGGATACACGAGTTGGTGTTACAATTATGCTCGATGTATAGCACGGATACACGAGTTGGTGTTACAATGGTATGCCGATGTATAGCACGGATACACGAGTTGGTGTTACAATGGTATGCCGATGTATCACGGATACACGAGTTGGTGTTACAATGGTATGCTCGATGTATAGCACGGATACACGAGTTGGTGTTACAATGGTATGCTCGATGTATAGCACGGATACACGAGTTGGTGTTACAATGGTATGCCCGATGTATAGCACGGATACACGAGTTGGTGTTACAATGGTATGTCCGATGTATAGCACGGATACACGAGTTGGTGTTACAATGGTATGCGATGTATAGCACGGATACACGAGTGGTGTTACAATGTTGTCGATGTATAGCACGGATACACGAGTTGGTGTTACAATGGTATGTTCGATGTATAGTACGGATACACGAGTTGGTGTTACAATGGTATGTCCGGTGTATAGCACGGATACACGAGTTGGTGCTACAATGGTATGCCCGATGTATAGCACGGATACACGAGTTGGTGTTACAATGGTATGTCCGATGTATAGCACGGATACACGAGTTGGTGTTACAATGGTATATCCGATGTATAGCACGGATACACGAGTTAGTGTTACTATGGTATGCCCGATGTATAGCACGGATACACGAGTTGGTGTTACAATGGTATGCCCGATGTATAGCACGGATACACGAGTTGGTGATACAATGGTATGCTCGGTGCATAGCACGGATACACGAGTTGGTGTTACAATGGTATGCTCGGTGTATAGCACGGATACACGAGTTGGTGTTACAATGATATTCCCGGTGTATAGCATGGATACACTAGTTGGTGTTACAATGGTATGCCCGATGTATAGCTCGGATACACGAGTTGGTGTTAAAATGTATACCCGGTGTATAGCACGGATGCACGAGATGGTGTTACATTGGTATGCCCGGTGTATAGCACGGATACACGAGTTGGTTTTACAATGGGATGTCCGATGTATAGCACGGATACACGAGTTTGTGTTACAATGGTATGTCCGATGTATAGCACGGATACACGAGTTGGTGCTACAATGGTATGTCCGGTGCATAGCACGGATACACGAGTTGGTTTTTACAATGGTATGCCCGGTGTATAGCACGGATGCACGAGTTGGTGTTACAATGGTATGTCCGATGTATAGCACGGACACACGAGTTGGTGTTACAATGGTATGCCCGGTGTATAGCACGGATACACGAGTTGGTGTTACAATGGTATGTTCGGTGTATAGCACGGATACACGAGTTGGTGTTACTATGGTAGGCCCTATGTATAGCACAGATACACGAGTTGGTGTTACAATGTTATGCCCGGTGTATAGCATGGATACACGAGTTGGTGTTACAATGGTATGCTCGATGTATAGCACGGTTACACGAGTTCGTGCTACAATGGTATGTCTGATGTATAGCACGGATACACGAGTTGGTGTTACAATGGTATGTCCGATGTATAGCACCGATACACGAGTTGGTGTTACAATGGTATGTCCGATGTATAGCACGGATACACGAGTTGGTGTTATAATGGTATGTCCGATGTATAGCACGGATTCACGAGTTGGTGTTACAATGGTATGCTCGATGTATAGCACGGATACACGAGTTGGTGTTACAATGGTATGCCCGGTGTATAGCACGGATACACGAGTTGGTGTTACAATGGGATGCCCGATGTATAGCACGGATATACGAGTTGGTGTTACAATGGTATGTTCGGTGTATAGCATGGATACACGAGTTGGTGTTACAATGGTATGCTCGATGTATAGCACGGTTACACGAGTTGGTGTTACAATGGTATGTCCGATGTATAGCACGGATACACGAGTTGGTGTTACAATGGTATGTCCGATGTATAGCACGGAAACAAGAGTTGGTGTTACAATGGTATGCCCGATGTATAGCACCGATACACGAGTTGGTGTTACAATGGTATGTCCGATGTATAGCACGGATACACGAGGTGGTGTTAAAATGGTATGTCCGATGTATAGCACGGATACACGAGTTGGTGTTACAATGGTATGCTCGATGTATAGCACGGATACATGAGTTGGTGTTACAATGATATGCCCGGTGTATAGCACGGATACACGAGTTGGTGATACAATGGTATGCTCGGTGCATAGCACGGATACACGAGTTAGTGTTACAATGGTATGCTCGGTGTATAGCACGGATACACGAGTTGGTGTTACAATGGTATGTCCGATGTATAGCACGGATACACGAGTTGGTGCTACAATAGTATGTCCGGTGTATAGCACGGATACACGAGTTGGTGCTACAATGGTATGCCCGGTGTATAGCACGGATGCACGAGTTGGTGTTACAATGGTATGTTCGGTGTATAGCACGGATACACGAGTTGGTGTTACAATGGTAGGCCCGATGTATAGCACAGATACACGAGTTGGTGTTACAATGGTATGTCCGATGTATAGCACGGATACACGAGTTGGTGTTACAATGGTATGCCCGGTGTATAGCATGGATACACGAGTTGGTGTTACAATGGTATGCTCGATGTATAGCACGGTTACACGAGTTGGTGTTACAATGGTATGTCCGATGTATAGCACGGATACACGAGTTGGTGTTACAATGGTATGTCCGATGTATAGCACGGATACACGAGTTGGTGTTACAATGGTATGTTCGGTGTATAGCACGGATACACGAGTTGGTGTTACAATGGTATGCCCGATGTATAGCACGGATACACGAGTTGGTGTTACAATGGTATGCCCGGTGTATAGCACGGATACACGAGTTGGTGTTACAATGGTATGCTCGATGTATAGCACGGATACACGAGTTGGTGTTACAATGGTATGTCCGATGTATAGCACGGATACACGAGTTGGTGTTACAATGGTATGTCCGATGTATAGCACGGATACACGAGTTGGTGTTACAATGGTATGTCCGATGTATAGCACGGATACACGATTGGTGTACAATGGTATGCCGATGTATAGCACCGATACACGAGTTGGTGTTACAATGGTATGTCCGATGTATAGCACGGATACACGAGTTGGTGTTACAATGGTATGTCCGATGTATAGCACGGATACACGAGTTGGTGTTACAATGGTATGCTCGATGTATAGCACGGATACACGAGTTGGTGTTACAATGGTATGCCCGGTGTATAGCACGGATACACGAGTTGGTGTTACAATGGTATGCCCGATGTATAGCACGGATACACGAGTTGGTGTTACAATGGTATGCCCGATGTATAGCACGGATACACGAGTTGGTGTTACAATGGTATGCCCGATGTATAGCACGGATACACGAGTTGGTGTTACAATGGTATGTTCGATGTATAGCACGGATACACGAGTTGGTGTTACAATGGTATGCCAGATGTATAGCACGGATACACGAGTTGGTGTTACAATGGTATGTCCGATGTATAGCACGGATACACGAGTTGGTGTTACAATGGTATGTCCGATGTATAGCACGGATACACGAGTTGGTGTTACAATGGTATGTCCGGTGTATAGCACGGATACACGAGTTGGTGTACAATGGTATGCTCGGTGTATAGCACGGATACACGAGTTGGTGTTACAATGGTATGCTCGGTGTATAGCACGGATACACGAGTTGGTGTTACAATGTATCCCGTGTATAGCAGATACACAGTTGGTGTTACAATGGTATGCCCGATGTATAGCACGGATACACGAGTTGGTGTTACAATGGTATGCCCGGTGTATAGCACGGATACACGAGTTGGTGTTACAATGGTATGCCCGATGTATAGCACGGATACACGAGTTGGTGTTACAATGGTATGTCCGATGTATAGCACGGATACACGAGTTGGTGTTACAATGGTATGTCCGATGTATAGCACGGATACACGAGTTGGTGTTAAAATGATATGTCCGATGTATAGCACGGATACAAGAGTTGGTGTTACAATGGTATGTCCGATGTATAGCACGGATACACGAGTTGGTGTTACAATGGTATGCCCGGTGTATAGCACGGATACACGAGTTGGTGTTACAATGGGATGCCCGATGTATAGCACGGATATACGAGTTGGTGTTACAATGGTATGTTCGGTGTATAGCATGGATACACGAGTTGGTGTTACAATGGTATGCTCGATGTATAGCACGGTTACACGAGTTGGTGTTACAATGGTATGTCCGATGTATAGCACGGATACACGAGTTGGTGTTACAATGGTATGTCCGATGTATAGCACGGATACAAGAGTTGGTGTTACAATGGTATGCCCGATGTATAGCACCGATACACGAGTTGGTGTTACAATGGTATGTCCGATGTATAGCACGGATACACGAGTTGGTGTTAAAATGGTATGTCCGATGTATAGCACGGATACACGAGTTGGTGTTACAATGGTATGCTCGATGTATAGCACGGATACACGAGTTGGTGTTACAATGGTATGCCCGGTGTATAGCACGGATACACGAAAACCGATGTATAGCACGGATACACGAGTTGGTGTTACAATGGTATGCTCGATGTATAGCACGGATACACGAGTTGGTGTTACAATGGTATGCCCGATGTATAGCACGGATACACGAGTTGGTGTTACAATGGTATGCTCAATGTATAGCACGGATACACGAGTTGGTGTTACAATGGTATGCCCGATGTATAGCACGGATACACGAGTTGGTGTTACAATGGTATGCTCGATGTATAGCACGGATACACGAGTTGGTGTTACAATGGTATGCTCGATGTATAGCACGGATACACGAGTTGGTGTTACAATGGTATGTCCGATGTATAGCACGGATACACGAGTTGGTGTTACAATGGTATGCCCGATGTATAGCACGGATACACGAGTTGGTGTTACAATGGTATGTCCGGTGTATAGCACGGATACACGAGTTGGTGTTACAATGGTATGCTCGATGTATAGCACGGATACACGAGTTGGTGTTACAATGGTATGCCCGATGTATAGCATGGATACACGAGTTGGTGTTACAATGGTATGCCCGGTGTATAGCACGGATACACGAGTTGGTGTTACAATGGTATGCCCGATGTATAGCACGGATACACGAGTTGGTGTTACAATGGTATGCCCGATGTATAGCACGGATACACGAGTTGGTGTTACAATGGTATGCCCGATGTATAGCACGGATACACGAGTTGGTGTTACAATGGTATGCTCGATGTATAGCACGGATACACGAGTTGGTGTTACAATGGTATGTCCGATGTATAGCACGGATACACGAGTTGGTGTTACAATGGTATGTCCGATGTATAGCACGGATACACGAGTTGGTGTTACAATGGTATGTCCGATGTATAGCACGGATACACGAGTTGGTGTTACAATGTTATGTCCGGTGTATAGCACGGATACACGAGTTGGTGTTACAATGGTATGCCCGATGTATAGCACGGATACACGAGTTGGTGTTACAATGGTATGCCCGATGTATAGCACGGATACACGAGTTGGTGTTACAATGGTATGCCCGATGTATAGCACGGATGCACGAGTTGGTGTTACAATGGTATGCCCGAGGTATAGCACGGATACACGAGTTGGTGTTACAATGGTATGCTCGATGTATAGCACGGATACACGAGTTGGTGTTACAATGGTATGCCCGGTGTATAGCACGGATACACGAGTTGGTGTTACAATGGTATGCCCGATGTATAGAGTTGATGTATCGTACACATGACCCAGGTCAGTAGCTTCAAGTTCAAGGTCAAGGTCACACTTCGGGGGGGGGGGGTATTCATCACCTACTGTGAAATCTCTTGTATTCAATTTAAAGTAAATCCACCGAAACACTCCTTTGGTTGCATGAATGAAGCACCATTAATCAACTGCTCTGAAAGCACAGGCTTTGGTGTATCTGAGAAGACGTAATCCAGTTCATATTTATTGTACATAATTCTACATTTTGGAAACGAAAGAAATCGTTATTAATGTAATTAATGTAAATTGCGTACAGTATACATCCGTTATGTCGAATTCCGTCTGTCCGAACAAAATACTTCGACATAACCGAAGTTTGGCGTAACGAAATGTTATATTAACAGAGCCAGTTATAGGTAAAATGATAGTGCCTGAAACAGGATTTTGATCCGACTTCGAGATAACTGGAGAATTCGACATAACCGACTTTGACATAACGGATGTAGACACAAAACAATTTGACATAACGGATGTAGACTTTGACATAACGGATGTAGACTTTGACATAACGGATATAGACTTTGACATAATGGATGTAGACTTTGACATAACGGACGTAGACTATGACATAACGGATGTAGACTTTGACATAACGGATGTAGACTTTGACATAACGGACGTAGACTTTCACATAACGGAGAGACTGTATATCATTAAAGAATATTACACATGTTAAGATAGTCCATAACATTTTAATTTGACTTTACTATGTAATAGTTATTATGAAAAATATAAAGCCAACATTACTTAATTATTTCATCTTAACTAATCTATGGATTGAGAAACACCAACTACGTTATGGGATTGAGAAACACCAACTACGTTAGGATGAGAAACACCAACTACAGTAGGCATTGAAAATACCAACTACGCTATGGATTGAGAAATACCAACTACGTTATGGGATTGCGAAATACCAACTAAGTTATGTGATTGCGAAATACCAACTAAGTTATGGGATTGAGAAATACCAACTACGTTATGGGATTGAGAAATACCAACTAAGTTATGGGATTGCGAAATACCAACTAAGTTATGGGATTGAGAAATACCAACTACGTTATGGGATTGAGAAACAACAACTAAGTTATGGGATTGCGAAATACCAACTACGTTATGGGATTGAGAAACAACAACTAAGTTATGGGATTGCGAAATACCAACTACGTTATGGGATTGAGAAACACCAACAAAACAAAACCAACTACGTTATTGGATTGAGAAACGCCGTAAATAATTTATGTGATTGAGAAATACCAACTTCGTTATGGGATTGAGAAATACCAACTACGTTATGGGATTGCGAAATACCAACTACGTTATGGGATTGCGAAATACCAACTACGTTATGGGATTTAGAAATACCAACTAATTTATGGGATTGAGAAATACCAACTAAGTTATGGGATTGAGAAATACCAACTAAGTTATGGGATTGAGAAACACCAACTAAGTTATGGGATTGAGAAATACCAACTAAGTTATGGGATTGAGAAACACCAACTAAGTTATGGGATTGAGAAATACCAACTAAGTTATGGGATTGAGAAATACCAACTAAGTTATGGGATTGAGAAATACCAACTAAGTTATGGGATTGAGAAATACCAACTAAGTTATGGGATTGAGAAATACCAACTAAGTTATGGGATTGAGAAACACCAACTAAGTTATGTGATTGAGAAACACCAACTAAGTTATGGGATTGAGAAACACCAACTAAGTTATGGGATTGAGAAACACCAACTAAGTTATGGGATTGAGAAATACCAACTAAGGTATGGGATTGCGAAACGCCAACTAACCATACACCATACACACCACACGAA
>JABXNX010000421.1:0-17326 GCA_014843695.1 Archivesica marissinica | reverse complement strand
TATGTCATACACCAGTATAACAGATTGCATAGACTGTTATGCCATACACCACTATAAAATAGTGCATATACTGTTATTCCATACACCACTATAACATATTGCATATACTATTATTCCATACACCACTATAACATATTGCATCTACTGTTATCCAACACCACAAACACAAACACCAACACCACAAACAACAAACAACCAACACCACAAACAACAAACACCAACACCAAAAACAACAACACCAACACAAAAACAACAAACAATCCATACACCACTATAACAGATTGCATATACTATTATGCCATACACCACTATAACATATTGCATATACTGTTATTCCATACACCACTATAACAGATTGCATATACTGTTATGCCATACACCACTATAACAGATTGCATAACAATTATGCCATACACCACTATAACAGATTACATAGACTATTATGCCATACACCACTATAACATAGACTATTATGCCATACACCACTATAACAGATTGCATAACTGTATGCCATACACAACTATAACAATTGCATAACTGTTATGCCATACACCACTATAACATAGTGCATATACTGTTATTCCATACACCACTATAACAGATTGCATATACTGTTATGCCATACACCACTATAACAGATTGCATAGACTATTATGCCATACACCACTATAACAGATTGCATATACTGTTATTCCATACACCACTATAACAGATTGCATATACTGTTATGCCATACACCACTATAACATATTGCATAGACTATTATGCCATACACCACTATAACAGATTGCATATACTGTTATGCCATACACCACTATAACAGATTGCATCGACTGGTATGCCATACACCACTATAACAGATTGCATAGACTATTATGCCATACACCACTATAACATATTGCATATACTGTTATGCCATACACCACTATAACAGATTGCATATACTGTTATTCCATACACCACTATAACAGATTGCATATACTGTTATGCCATACACCACTATAACAGATTGCATAGACTATTATGCCATACACCACTATAACAGATTGCATATACTGTTATGCCATACACCACTATAACAGATTGCATATACTGTTATGCCATACACCACTATAACAGATTGCATAGACTATTATGCCATACACCACTATAACATATTGCATAGACTGTTATGCCATACACCACTATAACAGATTGCATATACTGTTATGCCATACACCACTATAACAGATTGCATAGACTATTATGCCATACACCACTATAACAGATTGCATAACAAACTGTTATGCCATACACCACTATAACATAGTGCATATACTGTTATTCCATACACCACTATAACAGATTGCATATACTGTTATGCCATACACCACTATAACATATTGCATATACTATTATGCCATACACCACTATAACAGATTGCATATACTGTTATGCCATACACCACTATAACAGATTGCATCACTGTATGCCATACACCAATATAACAGATTGCATAGACTATTATGCCATACACCACTATAACAGATTGCATATACTGTTATGCCATACACCACTATAACATAGTGCATATACTGTTATTCCATACACCACTATAACAGATTGCATATACTGTTATGCCATACACCACTATAACAGATTGCATAGACTATTATGCCATACACCACTATAACATATTGCATATACTGTTATGCCATACACCACTATAACAGATTGCATCGACTGGTATGCCATACACCACTATAACAGATTGCATAGACTATTATGCCATACACCACTATAACATAGTGCATAGACTGTTATGCCATACACCACTATAACAGATTGCATATACTGTTATGCCATACACCACTATAACAGATTGCATAGACTATTATGCCATACACCACTATAACAGATTGCATATACTGTTATGCCATACACCACTATAACAGATTGCATCGACTGGTATGCCATACACCACTATAACAGATTGCATATACTGTTATGCCATACACCACTATAACAGATTGCATATACTGTTATGCCATACACCACTATAACATATTGCATATACTAGTATGCCATACAATACTATAACAGTTTACATAGACTATTATGTCATACACCAGTATAACAGATTGCATAGACTGTTATGCCATACACCACTATAAAATAGTGCATATACTGTTATTCCATACACCACTATAACATATTGCATATACTGTTATTCCATACACCACTATAACAGATTGCATATACTATTATGCCATACACCACTATAACATATTGCATATACTGTTATGCCATACACCACTATAACATATTACATATACTGTTATTCCATACACCACTATAACAGATTGCATAGACAATTATGCCATACACCACTATAACAGATTGCATATACTGTTATGCCATACACCACTATAACAGATTGCATAGACTATTATGCCATACACCACTATAACATATTGCATAGACTGTTATGCCATACACCACTATAACAGATTACATAGACATTATGCCATACACCACTATAACAGATTACATAGACTATTATGCCATACACCACTATAACAGATTGCATATACTGTTATGCCATACACCACTATAACAGATTGCATAGACTGTTATGCCATACACCACTATAACATAGTGCATATACTGTTATTCCATACACCACTATAACAGATTGCATATACTGTTATGCCATACACCACTATAACAGATTGCATAGACTATTATGCCATACACCACTATAACAGATTGCATCGACTGGTATGCCATACACCACTATACCAGATTGCATAGACTGTTATGCCATACACCACTATAACATAGTGCATATACTGTTATTCCATATACCACTATAACAGATTGCATATACTTTTATGCCATACACCACTATAACAGATTACATAGACTATTATGCCATACACCACTATAACAGATTGCATCGACTGTTATGCCATACACCACTATAACATAGTGCATATACTGTTATTCCATACACCACTATAACAGATTGCATATACTGTTATGCCATACACCACTATAACATATTGCATAGACTATTATGCCATACACCACTATAACAGATTGCATATACTGTTATGCCATACACCACTATAACAGATTGCATCGACTGGTATGCCATACACCACTATAACAGATTGCATAGACTATTATGCCATACACCACTATAACAGATTGCATATACTGTTATGCCATACACCACTATAACATAGTGCATATACTGTTATTCCATACACCACTATAACAGATTGCATATACTGTTATGCCATACACCACTATAACAGATTGCATAGACTATTATGCCATACACCACTATAACAGATTGCATAGACTGTTATGCCATACACCACTATAACAGATTGCATATACTGTTATGCCATACACCACTATAACATAGTGCATATACTGTTATTCCATACACCACTATAACAGATTGCATATACTGTTATGCCATACACCACTATAACAATTGCATAGACTATTATGCCATACACCACTATAACAGATTGCATATACTGTTATGCCATACACCACTATAACAGATTGCATCGACTGTTATGCCATACACCACTATAACAGATTGCATATACTATTATGCCATACACCACTATAACAGATTGCATATACTGTTATGCCATACACCACTATAACAGATTGCATATACTGTTATGCCATACACCACTATAACAGATTGCATATACTATTATGCCATACACCACTATAACAGATTGCATAGACTGTTATGCCATACACCACTATAACAGATTGCATCGACTGGTATGCCATACACCACTATAACAGATTGCATATACTATTATGCCATACACCACTATAACATAGTGCATATACTGTTATTCCATACACCACTATAACAGATTGCATATACTGTTATGCCATACACCACTATAACAGATTGCATAGACTATTATGCCATACACCACTATAACAGATTGCATATACTGTTATGCCATACACCACTATAACAGATTGCATCGACTGGTATGCCATACACCACTATAACAGATTGCATATACTGTTATGCCATACACCACTATAACAGATTGCATATACTGTTATGCCATACACCACTATAACATATTGCATATACTGTTATGCCATACACCACTATAACAGATTGCATAGACTATTATGTCATACACCAGTATAACAGATTGCATAGACTGTTATGCCATACACCACTCTAAAATAGTGCATATACTGTTATTCCATACACCACTATAACATATTGCATATACTGTTATTCCATACACCACTATAACATAGTGCATCTACTGTTATTCCATACACCACTATAACAGATTGCATATACTATTATGCCATACACCACTATAACATATTGCATATACTGTTATGCCATACACCACTATAACATATTACATATACTGTTATTCCATACACCACTATAACAGATTGCATAGACAATTATGCCATACACCACTATAACAGATTGCATATACTGTTATGCCATACACCACTATAACAGATTACATAGACTATTATGCCATACACCACTATAACATATTGCATAGACTGTTATGCCATACACCACTATAACAGATTACATAGACCATTATGCCATACACCACTATAACAGATTATATAACTATTATGCCATACACCACTATAACAGATTGCATATACTGTTATGCCATACACCACTATAACAGATTGCATAGACTATTATGCCATACACCACTATAACAATTGCATAACTATGCCATACACCACTATAACAGATTGCATATACTGTTATGCCATACACCACTATAACATATTGCATATACTGTTATGCCATACACCACTATAACAGATTGCATATACTATTATGCCATACACCACTATAACAGATTGCATAGACTATTATGCCATACACCACTATAACAGACAACACCAACACTAACAGATTCATAACTTTATGCCATACACCACTATAACATATGCATATACTGTTATTCCATACACCACTATAACAACAAACACCACACCACTATAACAGATTGCATAGACTATTATGCCATACACCACTATAACAGATGCATCGACTGGTATGCCATACACCACTATAACAGATTGCATATACTGTTATGCCATACACCACTATAACATAGTGCATATACTGTTATTCCATACACCACTATAACAGATTGCATATACTATTATGCCATACACCACTATAACATATTGCATAACACCAACACCACAACAATTGCATACTGTTATGCCATACACCACTATAACAGATTGCATAGACTGTTATGCCATACACCACTATAACAGATTGCATATACTGTTATGCCATACACCACTATAACAGATTGCATAACTGTTATGCCATACACCACTATAACATATTGCATATACTGTTATTCCATACACCACTATAACAGATTGCATATACTGTTATGCCATACACCACTATAACAGATCATAACTATTATGCCATACACCACTATAACAGATTGCATAGACTGTATGCCAACACCACAAACAACAAACACCAACACCACAAACAACAAACACCAACACCACAAACAGATTGCATATACTGTTATGCCATACACCACTATAACATATTGCATAGACTATTATGCCATACACCACTATAACAGATTGCATATACTGTACCAACACCACAAACAACAAACAACCAACACCACAAACAACAAACACCAACACCACAAACAACAAACACACAAACAACAAACCCATACACCACTATAACAGATTGCATCGACTGGTATGCCATACACCACTATAACAGATTGCATAGACTATTATGCCATACACCACTATAACAGATTGCATATACTGTTATTCCATACCCCACTATAACAGATTGCATATACTGTTATGCCATACACCACTATAACAGATTGCATAGACTATTATGCCATACACCACTATAACAGATTGCATATACTGTTATGCCATACACCACTATAACAGATTGCATCGACTGGTATGCCATACACCACTATAACAGATTGCATAGACTATTATGCCATACACCACTATAACATAGTGCATAGACTGTTATGCCATACACCACTATAACAGATTGCATATATTGTTATGCCATACACCACTATAACAGATTGCATACACTATTATGCCATACACCACTATAACATAGTGCATAACTGTTATGCCATACACCACTATAACAGATTGCATATACTGTTATGCCATACACCACTATAACAGATTGCATCGACTGGTATGCCATACACCACTATAACAGATTGCATATACTGTTATGCCATACGCCACTATAACAGATTGCATATACTGTTATGCCATACACCACTATAACATATTGCATATACTATTATGCCATACAATACTATAACAGATTACATAGACTATTATGTCATACACCAGTATAACAGATTGCATAGACTGTTATGCCATACACCACTCTAAAATAGTGCATATACTGTTATTTCATACACCACTATAACATATTGCATATACTGTTATTCCATACACCACTATAACAGATTGCATATACTATTATGCCATACACCACTATAACATATTGCATATACTGTTATTCCATACACCACTATAACATAGTGCATCTACTGTTATTCCATACACCACTATAACAGATTGCATATACTGTTATGCCATACACCACTATACCAGATTGCATAGACTGTTATGCCATACACCACTATAACAGATTGCATATACTGTTATGCCATACACCACTATAACATAGTGCATATACTGTTATTCCATACACCAACTATAACAGATTGCATAGACTATTATGCCATACACCACTATAACAGATTGCATATACTGTTATGCCATACACCACTATAACATATTACATATACTGTTATTCCATAAACCACTATAACAGATTGCATAGACAATTATGCCATACACCACTATAACAGATTGCATATACTGTTATGCCATACACCACTATAACAGATTACATATACTATTATGCCATACACCACTATAACATATTGCATAGACTGTTATGCCATACACCACTATAACAGATTACATAGACTATTATGCCATACACCACTATAACAGATTGCATATACTGTTATGCCATACAAACGCAACTAACAGATTGCATAGACTGTTATGCCATACACCACTATAACATAGTGCATATACTGTTATTCCATACACCACTATAGATTGCATATACTGTTATGCCATACACCACTATAACAGATTGCATAGACTATTATGCCATACACCACTATAACAGATTGCATCGACTGGTATGCCATACACCACTATACAGATTGCATATACTGTTATGCCATACACCACTATAACATATTGCATATACTGTTATTCCATACACCACTATAACAGATTGCATATACTGTTATGCCATACACCACTATAACATATTGCATACACTATTATGCCATACACCACTATAACAGATTGCATATACTGTTATGCCATACACCACTATAACAGATTGCATCGACTGGTATGCCATACACCACTATAACAGATTGCATATACTATTATGCCATACACCACTATAACAGATTGCATATACTGTTATGCCATACACCACTATAACATAGTGCATATACTGTTATTCCATACACCACTATAACAGATTGCATATACTCTTATGCCATACACCACTATAACAGATTGCATATACTATTATGCCATACACCACTATAACAGATTGCATAGACTGTTATGCCATACACCACTATAACAGATTGCATAGACTATTATGCCATACACCACTATAACATATTGCATAGACTGTTATGCCATACACCACTATAACAGATTGCATAGACTGTTATGCCATACACCACTATAACAGATTGCATAGACTGTTATGCCATACACCACTATAACAGATTGCATATACTGTTATGCCATACACCACTATAACAGATTGCATATACTGTTATGCCATACACCACTATAACAGATTGCATAGACTATTATGCCATACACCACTATAACAGATTGCATATACTGTTATGCCATACACCACTATAACAGATTGCATAGACTGTATGCCATACACCACTATAACAGATTGCATAGACTATTATGCCATACACCACTATAACATATTGCATAGACTGTTATGCCATACACCACTATAACAGATTGCATATATTGTTATGCCATACACCACTATAACAGATTGCATACACTATTATGCCATACACCACTATAACAGATTGCATATACTGTTATGCCATACACCACTATAACAGATTGCATCGACTGGTATGCCATACACCACTATAACAGATTGCATATACTGTTATGCCATACGCCACTATAACAGATTGCATATACTGTTATGCCATACACCACTATAACATATTGCATATACTATTATGCCATACAATACTATAACAGATTACATAGACTATTATGTCATACACCAGTATAACAGATTGCATAGACTGTTATGCCATACACCACTCTAAAATAGTGCATATACTGTTATTTCATACACCACTATAACATATTGCATATACTGTTATTCCATACACCACTATAACATAGTGCATCTACTGTTATTCCATACACCACTATAACAGATTGCATATACTATTATGCCATACACCACTATAACATATTGCATATACTGTTATTCCATACACCACTATAACATAGTGCATCTACTGTTATTCCATACACCACTATAACAGATTGCATATACTGTTATGCCATACACCACTATACCAGATTGCATAGACTGTTATGCCATACACCACTATAACAGATTGCATATACTGTTATGCCATACACCACTATAACATAGTGCATATACTGTTATTCCATACACCACTATAACAGATTGCATAGACTATTATGCCATACACCACTATAACAGATTGCATATACTGTTATGCCATACACCACTATAACATATTACATATACTGTTATTCCATAAACCACTATAACAGATTGCATAGACAATTATGCCATACACCACTATAACAGATTGCATATACTGTTATGCCATACACCACTATAACAGATTACATAGACTATTATGCCATACACCACTATAACATATTGCATAGACTGTTATGCCATACACCACTATAACAGATTACATAGACTATTATGCCATACACCACTATAACAGATTGCATATACTGTTATGCCATACGCAACTTTAACAGATTGCATAGACTGTTATGCCATACACCACTATAACATAGTGCATATACTGTTATTCCATACACCACTATAACATAGTGCATATACTGTTATTCCATACACCACTATAACAGATTGCATATACTGTTATGCCATACACCACTATAACATATTGCATACACTATTATGCCATACACCACTATAACAGATTGCATATACTGTTATGCCATACACCACTATAACAGATTGCATCGACTGGTATGCCATACACCACTATAACAGATTGCATATACTAGTATGCCATACACCACTATAACAGATTGCATATACTGTTATGCCATACACCACTATAACATAGTGCATATACTGTTATTCCATACACCACTATAACAGATTGCATATACTCTTATGCCATACACCACTATAACAGATTGCATATACTATTATGCCATACACCACTATAACAGATTGCATATACTGTTATGCCATACACCACTATAACAGATTGCATCGACTGGTATGCCATACACCACTATAACAGATTGCATAGACTATTATGCCATACACCACTATAACATATTGCATATACTGTTATGCCATACACCACTATAACAGATTGCATATACTGTTATGCCATACACCACTATAACAGATTGCATAGACTATTATGCCATACACCACTATAACAGATTGCATATACTGTTATGCCATACACCACTATAACAGATTGCATCGACTGGTATGCCATACACCACTATAACAGATTGCATAGACTATTATGCCATACACCACTATAACATATTGCATAGACTGTTATGCCATACACCACTATAACAGATTGCATATACTGTTATGCCATACACCACTATAACAGATTGCATAGACTATTATGTCATACACCAGTATAACAGATTGCATAGACTGTTATGCCATACACCACTATAAAATAGTGCATATACTGTTATTCCATACACCACTATAACATATTGCATATACTGTTATTCCATACACCACTATAACAGATTGCATATACTATTATGCCATACACCACTATAACATATTGCATATACTGTTATGCCATACACCACTATAACATATTACATATACTGTTATTCCATACACCACTATAACAGATTGCATAGACAATTATGCCATACACCACTATAACATATTGCATATACTGTTATGCCATACACCACTATAACAGATTACATAGACTATTATGCCATACACCACTATAACATATTGCATAGACTGTTATGCCATACACCACTATAACAGATTACATAGACTATTATGCCATACACCACTATAACAGATTGCATATACTGTTATGCCATACGCAACTTTAACAGATTGCATAGACTGTTATGCCATACACCACTATAACATAGTGCATATACTGTTATTCCATACACCACTATAATAGATTGCATATACTGTTATGCCATGCACCACTATAACAGATTGCATAGACTATTATGCCACACACCACTATAACAGATTACATCGACTGGTATGCCATACACCACTATACCAGATTGCATATACTGTTATGCCATACACCACTATAACATAGTGCATATACTGTTATTCCATACACCACTATAACAGATTGCATATACTGTTATGCCATACACCACTATAACATATTGCATACACTATTATGCCATACACCACTATAACAGATTGCATATACTGTTATGCCATACACCACTATAACAGATTGCATCGACTGGTATGCCATACACCACTATAACAGATTGCATATACTAGTATGCCATACACCACTATAACAGATTGCATATACTGTTATGCCATACACCACTATAACATAGTGCATATACTGTTATTCCATACACCACTATAACAGATTGCATATACTCTTATGCCATACACCACTATAACAGATTGCATATACTGTTATGCCATACACCACTATAACAGATTGCATCAACTGGTATGCCATACACCACTATAACAGATTGCATAGACTATTATGCCATACACCACTATAACAGATTGCATATACTGTTATGCCATACACCACTATAACATAGTGCATATACTGTTATTCCATACACCACTATAACAGATTGCATATACTGTTATGCCATACACCACTATAACAGATTGCATAGACTATTATGCCATACACCACTATAACAGATTGCATATACTGTTATGCCATACACCACTATAACAGATTGCATCGACTGGTATGCCATACACCACTATAACAGATTGCATAGACTATTATGCCATACACCACTATAACATAGTGCATAGACTGTTATGCCATACACCACTATAACAGATTGCATATATTGTTATGCCATACACCACTATAACAGATTGCATACACTATTATGCCATACACCACTATAACATAGTGCATAGAATGTTATGCCATACACCACTATAACAGATTGCATATACTGTTATGCCATACACCACTATAACAGATTGCATCGACTGGTATGCCATACACCACTATAACAGATTGCATATACTGTTATGCCATACGCCACTATAACAGATTGCATATACTGTTATGCCATACACCACTATAACATATTGCATATACTATTATGCCATACAATACTATAACAGATTACATAGACTATTATGTCATACACCAGTATAACAGATTGCATAGACTGTTATGCCATACACCACTCTAAAATAGTGCATATACTGTTATTTCATACACCACTATAACATATTGCATATACTGTTATTCCATACACCACTATAACATAGTGCATCTACTGTTATTCCATACACCACTATAACAGATTGCATATACTATTATGCCATACACCACTATAACATATTGCATATACTGTTATTCCATACACCACTATAACATAGTGCATCTACTGTTATTCCATACACCACTATAACAGATTGCATATACTGTTATGCCATACACCACTATACCAGATTGCATAGACTGTTATGCCATACACCACTATAACAGATTGCATATACTGTTATGCCATACACCACTATAACATAGTGCATATACTGTTATTCCATACACCACTATAACAGATTGCATAGACTATTATGCCATACACCACTATAACAGATTGCATATACTGTTATGCCATACACCACTATAACATATTACATATACTGTTATTCCATAAACCACTATAACAGATTGCATAGACAATTATGCCATACACCACTATAACAGATTGCATATACTGTTATGCCATACACCACTATAACAGATTACATAGACTATTATGCCATACACCACTATAACATATTGCATAGACTGTTATGCCATACACCACTATAACAGATTACATAGACTATTATGCCATACACCACTATAACAGATTGCATATACTGTTATGCCATACGCAACTTTAACAGATTGCATAGACTGTTATGCCATACACCACTATAACATAGTGCATATACTGTTATTCCATACACCACTATAACAGATTGCATAACTGTTATGCCATACACCACTATAACAGATTGCATAGACTATTATGCCATACACCACTATAACAGATTGCATCGACTGGTATGCCATACACCACTATACCAGATTGCATATACTGTTATGCCATACACCACTATAACATAGTGCATATACTGTTATTCCATACACCACTATAACAGATTGCATATACTGTTATGCCATACACCACTATAACATATTGCATACACTATTATGCCATACACCACTATAACAGATTGCATATACTGTTATGCCATACACCACTATAACAGATTGCATCGACTGGTATGCCATACACCACTATAACAGATTGCATATACTAGTATGCCATACACCACTATAACAGATTGCATATACTGTTATGCCATACACCACTATAACATAGTGCATATACTGTTATTCCATACACCACTATAACAGATTGCATATACTGTTATGCCATACACCACTATAACATATTGCATATACTATTATGCCATACACCACTATAACAGATTGCATATACTGTTATGCCATACACCACTATAACAGATTGCATCGACTGGTATGCCATACACCACTATAACAGATTGCATAGACTATTATGCCATACACCACTATAACAGATTGCATATACTGTTATGCCATACACCACTATAACATAGTGCATATACTGTTATTCCATACACCACTATAACAGATTGCATATACTGTTATGCCATACACCACTATAACAGATTGCATAGACTATTATGCCATACACCACTATAACATATTGCATATACTGTTATGCCATACACCACTATAACAGATTGCATCGACTGGTATGCCATACACCACTATAACAGATTGCATAGACTGTTATGCCATACACCACTATAACATAGTGCATATACTGTTATGCCATACACCACTATAACAGATTGCATATACTGTTATGCCATACACCACTATAACAGATTGCATAGACTATTATGCCATACACCACTATAACAGATTGCATATACTGTTATGCCATACACCACTATAACAGATTGCATCGACTGGTATGCCATACACCACTATAACAGATTGCATATACTGTTATGCCATACACCACTATAACAGATTGCATATACTGTTATGCCATACACCACTATAACATATTACATATACTATTATGCCATAAACCACTATAACATATTGCATATACTATTATGCCATACACCACTATAACAGATTACATAGACTATTATGTCATACACCAGTATATCAGATTGCATAGACTGTTATGCCATACACCACTATAAAATAGTGCATATACTGTTATTCCATACACCACTATAACATATTGCATATACTGTTATTCCATACACCACTATAGCATAGTGCATCTACTGTTATTCCATACACCACTATAACATATTGCATAGACTGTTATGCCATACACCACTATAACATATTGCATAGACTGTTATGCCATACACCACTATACCAGATTGCATAGACTGTTATGCCATACACCACTATAACATATTGCATAGACTGTTATGCCATACACCACTATAACAGATTGTATATACTGTTATGCCATACACCACTATAACAGATTGCATATACTGTTATGCCATACACCTCTATAACAGATTGCATATACTGATTCGGTAGCATTAGTCTGTGTTAGTCTTCTGTCAATAACAGATTGTATTGACATATCCAGTAGCATTAGTCTGTGTTAGTCTTCTGTCAATATCAGATTGCATAGACATATTTAGTAGCCTTAGTTCCTCTTCTGTCAATGACCAATCATCCATGTCAGTTGACGTTTTGTCTAGAACCAACTCAGGTCTATGAAAAATAACCGAATATTTACCTGGTGCACTGATCAAACATGCCAACAATATTCAATCGGACACATGTCAGCCATGCTAACAATGCAGTATGTTTACATTTCATTTCGGGAGGCGTTCAACTCTAAACGTACACACAGACGCATTGTATGCAATAAAGGACCATTACGCGACTTCACATGACATTGCCACAATAGTAAGTTTATATTGGTGCTATTATACATACTAAGTTCACAATAGTATTGATTACGTATCCCTAGCATTGTATACAATAAAGGACCATTGCGCGACTACACATGACATTGCCACAATAGTAAGTTTATATTGGTGCTATTATACATACTAAGTTCAAAATAGTATTGATTATGTATCCCTCGCATTGTATACAATAAAGGACCATTACGCGGCTACACATGCCATTGCCACAATAGTAAGTTTATGTTGGTGCTATTATACATACTAAGTTCAAAATAGTATTGATTATGTATCCCTCTCGGAGTTTGACGAAGCATTACAACTGTGTTCCTTTCTATACGGCCTCGTTTGTTTTCTTTATCAAATTAGATTGTTGTATCTTGCAGACTTTTCTAGATTTAAGCCGCTAATTAAATTGGTTTCTGTCTTAAATAAATCTTATTTAGTAATACAACCTTCCCCTTAACGAAGTGTAACTAACCTTAATTTAGGATATCCTATCAGGAGATGTTGCTTTAACATCTCTCGTATGCAACCCAATTATGTATATATGATCACCCTATTGGGGTGGGGTAACGATCTATTGTTATCTACAGGTGTCCCACTGTTGGGATGGTTAACATTGTATGACGTGTAATGTACATCTGCAGAACCCAGATGTTGTTGTTGGTGAGATTAGCAGCGTATCTCGTGAGGTGTCTGCTGAGCGCAAAACACGAACATAAAGGTATCTGTTGCTATTCTTATAACATAAAAAACTGTTCCTCTACACACATGATAAACTGTTTACATGTTTGGCAAAATACCCATAGCGACATAGAAAGCATGAAACTGGCAAGACACATGTAATACAAAGGGATAAGTATTGTATACATATCGAATAGTATTCTTAATGAGCATATGATCATATAATGGTACTGTGGTCGCCAGATCGGACATGTGTGTTTTCTCCGGGTACTCCGGTTTCCTCTCACGCGAATGACCACATTTACGGTGTCATCCGCGCCAATGAGAGTGATTATATACACACTTTATAGTATGTCTATACGAATTCCTATTTACATACTAACGAGCAAAATAAGTACACACACGTTTGTGCAGCAACGAAACTCCATCATTTCAACATTTTGAATGTACTTGATCATTGTTGAATAATATGTAATTCTATTTGTTGACTGCCTGGGTTAATCTGTTTTCATTAAACTTGCGTTGTTTGTTATAACATCATGCTCAATGCAATAATATATAATTAAACAATACATAATGGGATATATGTTTAAAGCGACATTACATCACAAAAAGCCAACAAAATGCAGTGTTCATGTATAAATACATTGATACTACAAATTATCCCGAATACATTCGAACACAAATATTGACTCAATACACCGTGGTGTGGTATACACACTTTCATAAGTGATTGTAGGAGTTCGTGTACCGGTCATCCACGCTCCTGAATTGACATTCCTTTGTCATTGTAGTCAATACTAAACGCTTGATACTGTCGCTTAGAGATAATAAATTTAATAAAGATAAGTCTACAAATAAATATGCATAGGCACACATGTGAGATATAACGGTACATTTGTACCATACATCTTGTTATGCGGGATACACATGTTGTATAACGCATGTATGTCGACCTTGTTTACATTATTTTGCTATGTCAAAAAACCGCGTATACGACGTTTGTTTATTAATTGAAATACTCAGTTTTTAGGCAAATATTTGGAAAAATCTTATACCATATACATGTAATAGGAAATTACATTCTGTATAAATTTTCGTTTTCATTGATGTAGTGTCGCTTTAAGAATATTATTATATTGAAATAGCCATTGAATTATGAATATAAACCACTATGTGCCTATGCCAGTACATCTAGTTAATACGGTATATGCAGACGGAATCGGTTTAACTAAATCCGGATCACCTCCAACATCTATTTAGGCTCGACCTTGTCCGGAACTCCACCCTTCCGCCAAACATCATTATTGATGTCATGCAACAATAGATCAACAAACAAACGGAGATAACCATTTATCACATAAATGTGCTTGTATTCAGTGTAATACAGTCCTCTCGTAGTTCTTATATGTAGACCCGTTTAATAACACATGTAATGATTGCGATTGATTGAGAAAATAATCCATATGTAAATTAAACTTTAATGACTATGCATATTATGTATTTGAATTGGTACATAACGTTAATGTTAAATAAACTACGATTTAAAAGAAGTCTCAAGTCAATTATAATGTTGTTTAAAACATAAATATGACGCTGCTTTGCGTAGTGACGTCATGGTAATGTATAGACGTCGTGACAATGTGCACTGACAAGTGGTGCCAAAATGTAAGTTGCAACGTTATTTATTAAAACGAGAGCGCTGTGATAATGTAATGAAACGAATCTTATACTCGTGGTGATTTCATACCATATGTTATGAAACTCGTTTTGGAATTTTGAAATTTGATTATTTTGATTATTTCTCAGGAACTAGTTATGATACGACTTGTTCTAGTTTGATGCGGGCTCGTGACCGTATCAAACCAGCAAGCGTACTATCAGACTGGAAAACACAGTGTATGAACTATATTATATATTATATGATTATGTACAAGTCTGATAATAAAATGTTGTTCTGTTGTGCTATTC
>JABXNX010000420.1:0-17327 GCA_014843695.1 Archivesica marissinica | reverse complement strand
ACGTGTACATTACGACAGTACGTGTACATTACGACAGTATGTGTACATTACGACAGTACGTGTATATTACGACTGTACGTGTATATTACGACAGTACGTGTACATTACGTGTACATTACGACAGTACGTGTATATTACGACAGTACGTGTACATTACGTGTACATTACGACAGTACGTGTACATTACGACAGTACGTGTACATTACGAAAGTATGTGTACATTGAGACATTACGTGTACAGTACGTTTATATTACGACAGTACGTGTATATTACGGCAATACGTGTACATTACGACAGTACGTGTATATTACGACAGTATGTGTACATTACAACAGTACGTGTATATTACGACAGTATGTGTACATTACGACACTATCGATACATTACGACAGTATCTGTACATTACGACAGTATGTGTACATTACAACAGTACGTGTACATTACGAATGTACGTGTATATTACGACAGTACGTGTACATTACGTGTACATTACGACAGTATGTGTATATTACGACAGTACGTGTACATTACGACAGTATGTGTATATTACGACAGTACGTGTACATTACAAAAGTATGTGTACATTACGACAGTACGTGTATATTACGTGTACATTACGACAGTACGTGTACATTACGACAGTATGTATACATTGCGACAGTACGTGTACATTACAATAGTACGTGTATATTACGACAGTACGTGTATATTACGTGTACATTACGACAGTAAGTGTACATTGCGACAGTACGTGTACATTACGACAGTACGTGTATATTACGACAGTACGTGTATATTACGACAGTACGTGAACATTACCACAGTACGTGTACATTACGTGTGTATTACGACAGTACGTGTATATTACGACAGTACGTGTATATATCGACAGTACGTGTACATTACGACAGTACGTGTACATTACGTGTACATTACGACAGTACGTGTACATTACGTGTATATTACGACAGTACGTGTACATTACGACAGTACTTGTACATTACGTGTACATTACGAAAGTACGTGTACATTACAACAGTACGTGTATATTACGACAGTACGTGTACATTACGTGTACATTACGACAGTACGTGTACATTACGACAGTACGTGTACATTACGAAAGTACGTGTATATTACGACATTACGTGTACATTACGACAGTACGTGTACATTACGTGTACATTACGACAGTACGTGTACATTACGACAGTACGTGTACATTACGACAGTACGTGTACATTACAACAGTACGTGTACATTACGTGTACATTACAACAGTACGTGTATATTACGACAGTACGTGTACATTACGACGGTATGTGTACATTACGACATTACGTGATTATTACGACAGTACGTGTACATTACGACAGTACGTGTACATTATGACAGTATGTATACATTACGACAGTACGTGTACATTACGACAGTACGTGTACATTACGACAGTACGTGTACATTACGACAGTATGTATACATTACGACAGTACGTGTATATTACGACAGTACGTGTACATTACGATAGTACGTGTACATTACGACAGTATGTATACATTACGACAGTACGTGTACATTACGACAGTACGTGTATATTACGACAGTATGTGTACATTACGACAGTACGTGTACATTACGACAGTACGTGTACATTATGACAGTATGTGTACATTACGACAGTATGTGTACATTACGACAGTACGTGTACATTACGACAGTATGTATACATTACGACAGTACGTGTATATTACGACAGTATGTGTACATTACGACAGTACGTGTATATTACGACAGTATGTGTACATTACGACAGTACGTGTACATTACGACAGTACGTGTACATTACGACAGTATGTGTATATTACGACAGTACGTGTACATTACGACAGTACGTGTACATTACGACAGTATGTGTACATTACGACAGTACGTGTACATTACGACAGTACGTGTACATTACGACAGTATGTATACATTACGACAGTACGTGTACATTACGACAGTATCTGTACATTACGACAGTATGTGTACATTACGACAGTACGTGTACATTACGACAGTATGTGTACATTACGACAGTACGTGTATATTACGACAGTACGTGTACATTACGTGTACATTACGACAGTACGTGTATATCACGACAGTACGTGTACATTACGACAGTATGTGTACATTACGACAGTATGTGTACATTACGACAGTACGTGTACATTACGACAGTATGTGTATATTACGAAAGTACTGTACATTACGTGTACATTACGACAGTTTGTGTACATTACGACAGTATCTGTATATTACGTGTACATTACGACAGTATCTGTACATTACGACAGTATCTGTACATTACAACAGTACGTATACATTACGACAGTATGTGTACATTACGACAGAATGTGTACATTACGACAGTACGTGTACATTACGACAGTATGTGTTCATTACGTGTACATTACGACAGTATGTGTATATTACGACAGTACGTGTACATTACGACATTACGTGTATATTACGACAGTACGTGTACATTACGTGTATATTACGACAGTACTGTACATTACGTGTACATTACGACAGTATGTGTATATTACGACAGTATGTGTACATTACGTGTACATTACGACAGATCTGTACATTACGTGTACATTACGACAGTATGTGTACATTACGACAGTATCTGTACATTACGACAGTATGTGTACATTCAACAGTATGTATACATTACGTGTACATTACGACAGTATGTGTACATTATGTGTACATTACGACAGTATGTATACATTACGACAGTACGTGTACATTACGACAGTATGTTACATTACGACAGTACGTGTACATTACGACAGTACGTGTATATTACGACAGTGTGTACATTACGACAGTACGTGTACATTACGACAGTACGTGTACATTACGACAGTACGGTTTATTACGACAGTATACGTACATTACGACAGTACGTGTACTTTACGACAGTACGTGTACATTACGACAGTACGTGTACATTACGACATTATGTACATTACGACAGTACGTGTATATTACGACAGTACGTGTACATTACGACAGTACGTGTACATTTGACAGTATGTATACATTACGACAGTACGTGTACATTACGACAGTACGTGTATATTACGACAGTATGTGTACATTACGACAGTACGTGTACATTACGACAGTACGTGTACATTACGACATTATGTATACATTACGACAGTACGTGTATATTACGACAGTACGTGTACATTACGATAGTACTTGTACATTACGACAGTATGTATATATTACGACAGTACGTGTACATTACGACAGTATCTGTATATTACGACAGTATGAGTACATTACGACAGTACGTGTACATTACGACAGTACGTGTACATTACGACAGTACGTGTATATTACGACAGTATGTGTACATTACGACAGTACGTGTACATTACGACAGTACGTGTACATTACGACAGTATCTGTATATTACGACAGTATGTGTACATTACGACGGTACGCTTACATTAGGACAGTACGTGTACATTACGACAGTACGTGTACATTACGACAGTACGTGTACATTACGTTAGTACGTGTACATTACAACAGTACGTGTACATTACGTGTACATTACGACAGTACGTGTACATTACGACAGTACGTGTATATTACGACAGTATGTGTACATTACGTGTATATTACGACAGTACGTGTACATTACGTGTACATTACGACAGTATGTGTACATTACGTTTACATTACGACAGTAAGTGTACATTACGACAGTACGTGTACATTACGACAGTATATGTACATTACGACATTACGTGTATATTACGACAGTACGTGTACAGTACGTGTATATTACGACAGTACGTGTATATTACGACAGTACGTGTACATTACGTGTACATTACGACAGTACGTGTACATTACGTGTACATTACGACAGTACGTGTACATTACATGTACATTACGACAGTACGTGTACATTACGTGTACATTACGACAGTACGTGTACATTACGACAGTATGTGTACATTACGACAGTACGTGTATATTACGCCAGTACGTGTACAGTACGTGTATATTACAACAGTACGTGTACATTACGTGTACATTACGACAGTACGTGTACATTACGATAGTACGTGTACATTACGACAGTACGTGTACATTACGTGTACATTACGACAGTACGTGTACATTACGTGTATATTACGACAGTACGTGTATATTACGACAGTACGTGTACATTACGAGAGTACGTGTACATTACGTGTACATTACGACAGTACGTGTACATTACGACAGTACGTGTATATTACGACAGTACGAGTACATTACGTGTACATTACGACAGTACGTGTATATTACGACATTACGTGTATATGACAGTACGTGTACATTACGACAGTACGTGTACATTACGACAGTACGTGTACATTACGACAGTATCTGTATATTACGACAGTATGTGTACATTACGACCGTACGCTTACATTAGGACAGTACGTGTACATTACGACAGTACGTGTACATTACGACAGTACGTGTATACTACGTGTACATTACGACAGTACGTGTACATTACGACAGTATGTATACATTGCGACAGTACGTGTACATTACAACAGTACGTGTATATTACGACAGTACGTGTATATTACGTGTACATTACGCCAGTAAGTGTACATTACGACAGTACGTGTATATTACGACAGTACGTGTACATTACGACAGTATGTATACATTACGACAGTACCTGTATATTACGACAGTACGTGTACATTACGACAGTACGTGTACATTACGACAGTATGTATACATAACGACAGTACGTGTACATTACGACAGTACGTGTATATTACGACAGTGTGTGTACATTACGACAGTACGTGTACATTACGACAGTATCTGTTTATTACGACAGTATGCGTACATTACGACAGTACGTGTACATTACGACATTACGTGTACATTACGACAGTACGTGTACATTACAACATTATGTATACATTACGACAGTACGTGTATATTACGACAGTACGTGTATATTACGATAGTACGTGTACATTTTGATAGTATGTATACATTATGACAGTACGTGTACATTACGACAGTATCTGTTTATTACAACAGTATGCGTACATTACGACAGTACGTGTACATTACGACAGTACGTGTACATTACGACAGTACGTGTACATTACGACAGTACGTGTACATTACGACATTATGTATACATTACGACAGTACGTGTATATTACGACAGTACGTGTACATTACGATAGTACGTGTACATTTTGACAGTATGTATACATTACGACAGTACGTGTACATTACGACAGTACGTGTATATTACGACAGTATGTGTACATTACGACAGAACGTGTACATTACGACAGTACGTGTACATTACGACATTATGTATACATTACGACAGTACGTGTATATTACGACAGTACGTGTACATTACGATAGTACGTGTACATTACGACAGTATGTATACATTACGACAGTACGTGTACATTACGACAGTACGTGTATATTACGACAGTATGTGTACATTACGACAGAACGTGTACATTACGACAGTACGTGTACATTACGACATTATGTATACATTACGACAGTACGTGTATATTACGACAGTACATGTACATTACGATAGTACGTGTACATTACGACAGTATGTATACATTACGACAGTACGTGTACATTACGACAGTACGTGTATATTACGACAGTATTTGTACATTACGACACTACGTGTACATTACGACAGTACGTGTACATTACGACAGTATCTGTATATTACGACAGTATGTGTACATTACGACCGTACGCTTACATTAGGATAGTACGTGTACATTACGACAGTACGTGTACATTACGACAGTACGTGTATACTACGTGTACATTACGACAGTACGTGTACATTACGACAGTATGTATACATTGCGACAGTACGTGTACATTACAACAGTACGTGTATATTACGACAGTACGTGTATATTACGTGTACATTACGCCAGTACGTGTACATTACGACAGTACGTGTATATTACGACAGTACGTGTACATTACGACAGTATGTATACATTACGACAGTACCTGTATATTACGACAGTACGTGTACATTACGACAGTACGTGTACATTACGACAGTATGTATACATTACGACTATGTATACATTACGACAGTACGTGTACATTACGACAGTACGTGTATATTACGACAGTGTGTGTACATTACGACAGTACGTGTACATTACGACAGTACGTGTACATTACGACAGTATCTGTTTATTACGACAGTATGCGTACATTACGACAGTACGTGTACATTACGACAGTACGTGTACATTACGACAGTACGTGTACATTACAACATTATGTATACATTACGACAGTACGTGTATATTACGACAGTACGTGTATATTACGATAGTACGTGTACATTTTGACAGTATGTATACATTATGACAGTACGTGTACATTACGACAGTACGTGTACATTACGACATTATGTATACATTACGACTGTACGTGTATATTACGACAGTACGTGTACATTACGATAGTACGTGTACATTACGACAGTATGTATACATTACGACAGTACATGTACATTACGACAGTATCTGTATATTACGACAGTATGCGTACATTACGACAGTACGTGTACATTACGACAGTACGTGTACATTACGACAGTACGTGTATATTACGACAGTATGTGTACATTACGACACTACGTGTACATTACGACAGTACGTGTACATTACGACAGTATCTGTATATTACGACAGTATGTGTACATTACGACCGTACGCTTACATTAGGACAGTACGTGTACCTTACGACAGTACGTGTACATTACGACAGTACGTGTATACTACGTGTACATTACGACAGTACGTGTACATTACGTCAGTATGTATACATTGCGACAGTACGTGTACATTACAACAGTACGTGTATATTACGACAGTACGTGTATATTACGTGTACATTACGCCAGTACGTGTACATTACGACAGTACGTGTACATTACGACAGTACGTGTACATTACGACAGTATGTATACATTACGACAGTACCTGTATATTACGACAGTACGTGTACATTACGACAGTACGTGTACATTACGACAGTATGTATACATTACGACAGTACGTGTACATTACGAATGTACGTGTATATTACGACAGTGTGTACATTACGACAGTACGTGTACATTACGACAGTACGTGTACATTACGACAGTATCTGTTTATTACGACAGTATGCGTACATTACGACAGTAGGTGTACTTTACGACAGTACGTGTACATTACGACAGTACGTGTACATTACAACATTATGTATACATTACGACAGTACGTGTATATTACGACAGTACGTGTACATTACGATAGTACGTGTACATTTTGACAGTATGTATACATTATGACAGTACGTGTACATTACGACAGTACGTGTATATTACGACAGTATGTGTACATTACGACAGAACGTGTACATTACGACAGTAGGTGTACATTACGACATTATGTATACATTACGACAGTACGTGTATATTACGACAGTATCTGTATATTACGACAGTATGTGTACATTACGACCGTACGCTTACATTAGGACAGTACGTGTACCTTACGACAGTACGTGTACATTACGACAGTACGTGTATACTACGTGTACATTACGACAGTACGTGTATATTACGACAGCATGTGTACATTACGACAGAACGTGTACATTACGACAGTAGGTGTACATTACGACACTACGTGTACATTACGACAGTACGTGTACATTACGACAGTATCTGTATATTACGACAGTATGTGTACATTACGACCGTACGCTTACATTAGGACAGTACGTGTACCTTACGACAGTACGTGTACATTACGACAGTACGTGTATACTACGTGTACATTACGACAGTACGTGTACATTACGACAGTATGTATACATTACGACAGTACGTGTACATTACAACAGTACGTGTATATTACGACAGTACGTGTATATTACGTGTACATTACGACAGTACGTGTACATTACGACAGTACGTGTACATTACGACAGTACGTGTACATTACGACAGTATGTATACATTACGACAGTACCTGTATATTACGACAGTACGTGTACATTACGACAGTACGTGTACATTACGACAGTATGTATACATTACGACAGTACGTGTACATTACGAATGTACGTGTATATTACGACAGAGTGTACATTACGACAGTACGTGTACATTACGACAGTAGGTGTACTTTACGACAGTACGTGTACATTACGACAGTACGTGTACATTACAACATTATGTATACATTACGACAGTACGTGTATATTACGACAGTACGTGTACATTACGATAGTACGTGTACATTTTGACAGTATGTATACATTATGACAGTACGTGTACATTACGACAGTACGTGTATATTACGACAGTATGTGTACATTACGACAGAACGTGTACATTACGACAGTAGGTGTACATTACGACATTATGTATACATTACGACAGTACGTGTATATTACGACAGTACGTGTACATTACGATAGTACTTGTACATTACGACAGTATGTATATATTACGACAGTACGTGTACATTACGACAGTATCTGTATATTACGACAGTATGAGTACATTACGACAGTACGTGTACATTACGACAGTACGTGTACATTACGACAGTACGTGTATATTACGACAGTATGTGTACATTACGACAGTACGTGTACATTACGACAGTACGTGTACATTACGACAGTATCTGTATATTACGACAGTATGAGTACATTACGACCGTACGCTTACATTAGGACAGTACGTGTACATTACGACAGTACGTGTACATTACGACAGTACGTGTACATTACATTAGTACGTGTACATTACAACAGTACGTGTACATTACGTGTACATTACGACAGTACGTGTATATTACGACAGTATGTGTACATTACGTGTATATTACGACAGTACGTGTACATTACGTGTACATTACGACAGTATGTGTACATTACGTTTACATTACGACAGTAAGTGTACATTACGACAGTACGTGTACATTACGACAGTATATGTACATTACGACATTACGTGTATATTACGACAGTACGTGTACAGTACGTGTATATTACGACAGTACGTGTATATTACGACAGTACGTGTACATTACGTGTACATTACGACAGTACGTGTACATTACGTGTACATTACGACAGTACGTGTACATTACATGTACATTACGACAGTACGTGTACATTACGTGTACATTACGACAGTACGTGTACATTACGACAGTATGTGTACATTACGACAGTACGTGTATATTACGACAGTACGTGTACAGTACGTGTATATTACAACAGTACGTGTACATTACGTGTACATTACGACAGTACGTGTACATTACGATAGTACGTGTACATTACGACAGTACGTGTACATTACGTGTACATTACGACAGTACGTGTACATTACGTGTATATTACGACAGTACGTGTATATTACGACAGTACGTGTACATTACGACAGTACGTGTACATTACGTGTACATTACGACAGTACGTGTACATTACGACAGTACGTGTATATTACGACAGTACGTGTACATTACGTGTACATTACGACAGTACGTGTATATTACGACATTACGTGTACATTACGACAGTACGTGTACATTATTACAGTATGTATACATTATGACAGTACGTGTACATTACGACAGTACGTGTACATTACGACAGTACGTGTACATTACGACAGTATGTATACATTACGACAGTACGTGTATATTACGACAGTACGTGTACATTACGACAGTACGTGTACATTACGACAGTATGTATACATTACGACAGTACGTGTACATTACGACAGTACGTGTACATTACGACAGTATCTGTATATTACGACAGTATGCGTACATTACGACAGTACGTGTACATTACGACAGTACGTGTACATTACGACATTATTTATACATTACGACAGTACGTGTATATTACGACAGTACGTGTACATTACGATAGTACGTGTACATTACGACAGTATGTATACATTACGACAGTACGTGTACATTACGACAGTACGTGTATGTCACGACAGTATGTGTACATTACGACAGTACGTGTACATTACGACAGTACGTGTACATTACGACAGTATCTGTATATTACGACAGTATGTGTACATTACGACAGTACGTTTACATTACGACAGTACGTGTACATTACGACAGTACGTGTACATTACGACAGTACGTGTACATTATGACAGTACGTGTACATTACGTGTACATTACGACAGTAAGTGTATATTACGTGTATATTACGACAGTACGTGTATATTACGACAGTACGTGTACATTACGACAGTACGTGTACATTACGTGTACATTACGACAGTACGTGTACATTACGACAGTACGTGTATATTACGACAGTACGTGTACATTACGTGTACATTACCACAGTACGTGTACATTACGACAGTACGTGTACATTACGACAGTACGTGTATATTACGACATTACGTGTACATTACGACAGTACGTGTACATTACGTGTACATTACGACAGTACGACATGTAATTACGACAGTACGTGTACATTACGTGTACATTACGACAGTACGTGTACATTACGACAGTACGTGTACATTACGACAGTACGTGTACATTACGACAGTACGTGTACATTACGTGTACATTACGACAGTACGTGTACTACGGTACATTACGACAGTACGTGTACGTACATTACGACAGTACGTGTACATTACGTGTACATTACGACAGTACGTGTACATTACGACAGTACGTGTACATTACGACAGTACGTGTATATTACGACAGTACGTGTACATTACGTGTACATTACGACAGTACGTGTACATTACGTGTACATTACGACAGTACGTGTACATTACATGTACATTACGACAGTACGTGTACATTACGTGTACATTACGACAGTACGTGTACATTACGACAGTATGTGTACATTACGACAGTACGTGTATATTACGACAGTACGTGTACATTACGTGTACATTACGACAGTACGTGTACATTACGTGTACATTACGACAGTACGTGTACATTACATGTACATTACGACAGTACGTGTACATTACGTGTACATTACGACAGTACGTGTACATTACGACAGTATGTGTACATTACGACAGTACGTGCATATTACGACAGTACGTGTACATTACGTGTACATTACGATAGTACGTGTACATTACGATAGTACGTGTACATTACGACAGTACGTGTACATTACGTGTACGTTACGACAGTACGTGTACATTATGTGTATTTTACGACAGTACGTGTATATTACGACAGTACGTGTACATTACGACAGTACGTGTACATTACGTGTACATTACGACAGTACGTGTACATTACGACAGTACGTGTATATTACGACAGTATGTGTACATTACGTGTACATTACGACAGTACGTGTATATTACGACATTACGTGTACATTACGACAGTACGTGTACATTATGACAGTACGTGTACATTACGACAGTACGTGTATATTACGACAGTACATGTACATTACGACAGTATCTGTATATTACGACAGTATGCGTACATTACGACAGTACGTGTACATTACGACAGTACTTGTACATTACGACAGTACCTGTACATTACGACATTATGTATACATTACGACAGTACGTGTATATTACGACAGTACGTGTACATTACGATAGTACGTGTATATTACGACAGTATGTATACATTACGACAGTACGTGTACATTACGACAGTATCTGTATATTACGACAGTATGCTTACATTACGACAGTACGTGTACATTACGACAGTACGTGTATATTACGACAGTATGTGTACATTACGACAGTACGTGTACATTACGACAGTACGTGTACATTACGACAGTATCTGTATATTACGACAGTATGTGTACATTACGACCCTTACGCTTACATTAGGACAGTACGTGTACATTACGACAGTACGTGTACATTACGTGTACATTACGACAGTACGTGTAAATTACGACAGTACGTGTACATTACGACAGTATGTGTACATTACGACAGTACGTGTATATTACGACAGTACGTGTACAGTACGTGTATATTACGACAGTAGGTGTATATTACGACAGTACGTGTACATTACGTGTACATTACGACAGTACGTGTACATTACGACAGTACGTGTTGTACATTACGACAGTACGTGTACATTACGTGTACATTACGACAGTACGTGTACATTACGTGTACATTACGACAGTACGTGTACATTACATGTATATTACGACAGTACGTGTACATTACATGTACATTACGACAGTACGTGTACATTACGTGTACATTACGACAGTACGTGTACATTACGTGTACATTACGACAGTACGTGTACATTACATGTACATTACGACAGTACGTGTACATTACGAGTACATTACGACAGTACGTGTACATTACGACAGTATGTGTACATTACGACAGTACGTGTATATTACGACAGTACGTGTATATTACGACAGTACGTGTACATTACGTGTACATTACGATAGTACGTGTACATTACGATAGTACGTGTACATTACGACAGTACGTGTACATTACGTGTACATTACGACAGTACGTGTATATTATGTGTATATTACGACAGTACGTGTATATTACGACAGTACGTGTACATTACGACAGTACGTGTACATTACGTGTACATTACGACAGTACGTGTACATTACGACAGTACGTGTATATTACGACAGTATGTGTGCATTACGTGTACATTACGACAGTACGTGTATATTACGACATTACGTGTACATTACGACAGTACGTGTACATTACGTGTACATTACGAACGTACGTGTATATTACGACAGTACGTGTACATTACGACAGTATGTGTACCTTACGACAGTACGTGAATATTACGACAGTACGTGTACATTACGACAGTACGTGTACATTATGACAGTATGTATACATTACGACAGTACGTGTACATTACGACAGTACGTGTACATTACGACAGTACGTGTACATTACGAAAGTATGTATACATTACGACAGTACGTGTATATTTCGACAGTACGTGTACATTACGACAGTACGTGTACATTACGACAGTATGTATACATTACGACAGTACGTGTACATTATGACAGTACGTGTATATTACGACAGTGTGTGTACATTACGACAGTACGTGTACATTACGACAGTACGTGTACATTACGACAGTATCTGTATATTACGACAGTATGCGTACATTACGACAGTACGTGTACATTACGACAGTACGTGTACATTACGACAGTACGTGTACATTACGACATTATGTATACATTACGACAGTACGTGTATATTACGACAGTACGTGTACATTACGATAGTACGTGTACATTACGACAGTATGTATACATTACGACAGTACGTGTACATTACGACAGTACGTGTATATTACGACAGTATGTGTACATTAAGACAGTACGTGTACATTACTATAGTACGTGTATATTACGACAGTATCTGTATATTACGACAGTATGTGTACATTACGACAGTACGTTTACATTACGACAGTACGTGTACATTACGACAGTACGTGTACATTACGACGGTACGTGTACATTACATGTACATTACGACAGTACGTGTACATTACGTGTACATTACGACAGTACGTGTACATTACGACAGTATGTGTACATTACGACAGTACGTGTATATTACGACAGTACGTGTACATTACGTGTACATTACGATAGTACGTGTACATTACGATAGTACGTGTACATTACGACAGTACGTGTACATTACGTGTACATTACGACAGTACGTGTACATTATGTGTATTTTACGACAGTACGTGTATATTACGACAGGACGTGTACATTACGACAGTACGTGTACATTACGTGTACATTACGACAGTACGTGTACATTACGACAGTACGTGTATATTACGACAGTATGTGTACATTACGTGTACATTACGACAGTACGTGTATATTACGACATTACGTGTACATTACGACAGTACGTGTACATTATGACAGTACGTGTACATTACGACAGTACGTGTATATTACGACAGTACGTGTACATTACGACAGTATCTGTATATTACGACAGTATGCGTACATTACGACAGTACGTGTACATTACGACAGTACGTGTACATTACGACAGTACATGTACATTACGACATTATGTATACATTACGACAGTACGTGTATATTACGACAGTACGTGTACATTACGATAGTACGTGTACATTACGACAGTATGTATACATTACGACAGTACGTGTACATTACGACAGTATCTGTATATTACGACAGTATGCTTACATTACGACAGTACGTGTACATTACGACAGTACGTGTATATTACGACAGTATGTGTACATTACGGCAGTACGTGTACATTACGACAGTACGTGTACATTACGACAGTATCTGTATATTACGACAGTATGTGTACATTACGACCCTTACGCTTACATTAGGACAGTACGTGTACATTACGACAGTACGTGTACATTACGTGTACATTACGACAGTACGTGTAAATTACGACAGTACGTGTACATTACGACAGTATGTGTACATTACGACAGTACGTGTATATTACGACAGTACGTGTACAGTACGTGTATATTACGACAGTAGGTGTATATTACGACAGTACGTGTACATTACGTGTACATTACGACAGTACGTGTACATTACGACAGTAGGTGTTGTACATTACGACAGTACGTGTACATTACGTGTACATTACGACAATACATGTACATTACGTGTACATTACGACAGTACGTGTACATTACATGTATATTACGACAGTACGTGTACATTACATGTACATTACGACAGTACGTGTACATTACGTGTACATTACGACAGTACGTGTACATTACGTGTACATTACGACAGTACGTGTACATTACATGTACATTACGACAGTACGTGTACATTACGTGTACATTACGACAGTACGTGTACATTACGACAGTATGTGTACATTACGACAGTACGTGTATATTACGACAGTACGTGTATATTACGACAGTACGTGTACATTACGTGTACATTACGATAGTACGTGTACATTACGATAGTACGTGTACATTACGACAGTACGTGTACATTACGTGTACATTACGACAGTACGTGTATATTATGTGTATATTACGACAGTACGTGTATATTACGACAGTACGTGTACATTACGACAGTACGTGTACATTACGTGTACATTACGACAGTACGTGTACATTACGACAGTACGTGTATATTACGACAGTATGTGTACATTACGTGTACATTACGACAGTACGTGTATATTACGACATTACGTGTACATTACGACAGTACGTGTACATTACGTGTACATTACGAACGTACGTGTATATTACGACAGTACGTGTACATTACGACAGTATGTGTACATTACGACAGTACGTGAATATTACGACAGTACGTGTACATTACGACAGTACGTGTACATTATGACAGTATGTATACATTACGACAGTACGTGTACATTACGACAGTACGTGTACATTACGACAGTACGTGTACATTACGAAAGTATGTATACATTACGACAGTACGTGTATATTTCGACAGTACGTGTACATTACGACAGTACGTGTACATTACGACAGTATGTATACATTACGACAGTACGTGTACATTACGACAGTACGTGTATATTACGACAGTATGTGTACATTACGACAGTACGTGTATATTACGACAGTACGTGTACATTACGACAGTACGTTTACATTACGACAGTACGTGTACATTACGACAGTACGTGTACATTACGACAGTACGTGTACATTACGACAGTACGTGTACATTACGATAGTACGTGTACATTACGACAGTACGTGTACATTACGATAGTAGGTGGACATTACGACAGTACGTGTATATTACGACAGTAGGTGTACATTACGACAGTACGTTTACATTACGACAGTACGTGTACATTACGACAGTACGTGTACATTACGACAGTACGTGTACATTACGACAGTACGTGTACATTACGATAGTACGTGTACATTACGACAGTACGTGTACATTACGATAGTAGGTGGACATTACGACAGTACGTGTATATTACGACAGTAGGTGTACATTACGACAGTACGTGTACATTACGTGTACATTACGATAGTACGTGTACATTACGATAGTATCTGTACATTACGACAGTACGTGTATATTACGACAGTAGGTGTACATTACGACAGTACGTGTACATTACGTGTACATTACGACAGTACGTGTACATTACGACAGTACGTGTATATTACGACAGTACGTGTACATTACGTGTACATTACGACAGTACGTGTACATTACGACAGTACGTGTACATTACGACAGTACGTGTATATTACGACATTACGTGTACATTACAACAGTACGTGTACATTACGTGTACATTACGACAGTACGTGTATATTACGACAGTACCTGTACATTACGACAGTATGTGTACATTACGACAGTACGTGAATATTACGACAGTACGTGTACATTACGACAGTACGTGTACATTATGACAGTATGTATACATTACGACAGTACGTGTACATTACGACATACGTGTACATTACGACAGTACGTGTACATTACGACAGTATGTATATATTACGACAGTACGTGTATATTACGACAGTACGTGTACATTACGACAGTACGTGTACATTACGACAGTACGTGTACATTACGACAGTACGTGTACATTACGACAGTATCTGTATATTACGACAGTATGCGTACATTACGACAGTACGTGTACATTACGACAGTACGTGTACATTACGACAGTACGTGTACATTACGACATTATGTATACATTACGACAGTACGTGTATATAACGACAGTACGTGTACATTACGATAGTACGTGTACATTACGACAGTATGTATACATTACGACAGTACGTGTACATTACGACAGTATGTGTACATTACGACAGTACGTGTACATTACGACAGTACGTGTACATTACGACAGTACGTGTATATTACGACAGTACGTGTACATTACGACAGTACGTGTATATTACGACAGTATGTGTACAGTACGTGTACATTACGACAGTAAGTGTACATTACGACAGTAGGTGTACATTACGACAGTATGTGTACATTACGACAGTACGTGTATATTACGACAGTACGTGTACAGTACGTGTATATTACGACAGTACGTGTATATTACGACAGTACGTGTACATTA
>JABXNX010000419.1:0-17345 GCA_014843695.1 Archivesica marissinica | reverse complement strand
CCGTTATCTACAGAGTACCAGTAGTGTCCATTATCTACAGAGCACCAGTATTGTCCGTTATCTACAGAGCCCCAGTACTGTCCGTTATCTACAGAGCACCAGTACTGTCCGTTATCTACAGAGCACCAGTATTGTCCGTTATCTACAGAGCACCAGTATTGTCCGTTATCTACAGAGCCCCAGTATTGTCCGTTATCTACAGAGCACCAGTATTGTCCGTTATCTACAGAGCCCCAGTATTGTCCGTTATCTACAGAGCACCAGTATTGTCTGTTATCTACAGAGCACCAGTATTGTCCGTTATCTACAGAGCCCCAGTATTGTCCGTTATCTACAGAGCACCAGTATTGTCCGTTATCTACAGAGCCCCAGTATTGTCCGTTATCTACAGAGCACCAGTATTGTCCGTTATCTACAGAGCACCAGTATTGTCCGTTATCTACAGAGCACCAGTATTGTCCGTTATCTACAGAGCACCAGTATTGTCCGTTATCTACAGAGCACCAGTATTGTCCGTTATCTACAGAGCCCCAGTATTGTCCGTTATCTACAGAGCACCAGTATTGTCCGTTATCTACAGAGCACCAGTATTGTCCGTTATCTACAGAGCACCAGTATTGTCCGTTATCTACAGAGCCCCAATATTGTCCGTTATCTACAGAGCACCAGTATTGTCCATTATCTACAGAGCCCCAGTATTGTCCGTTATCTACAGAGCACCAGTATTGTCCATTATCTACAGAGCCCTAGTACTGTCCATTATCTACAGAGCCCTAGTACTGTCCGTTATCTACAGAGCACCAGTACTGTCTGTTATCTACAGAGCCCTAGTATTGTCCGTTATCTACAGAGCCCTAGTATTATCCGTTATCTACAGAGTACCAGTATTGTCCATTATCTACAGAGCACCAGTATTGTCCATTATCTACAGAGCCCTAGTACTGTCCGTTATCTACAGAGCCCTAGTACTGTCCGTTATCTACAGAGCACCAGTATTGTCCGTTATCTACAGAGCACCAGTATTGTCCGTTATCTACAGAGTCCCAGTATTGTCCGTTATCTACAGAGCACCAGTATTGTCCGTTATCTACAGAGCACCAGTATTGTCCGTTATCTACAGAGTCCCAGTATTGTCCGTTATCTACAGAGTCCCAGTATTGTCCGTTATCAGCAGAGTCCCAGTATTGTCCGTTATCTACAGAGCACCAATATTGTCTGTTATCTACAGAGCACCAGTATTGTCCGTTATCTACAGAGCACCAATATTGTCTGTTATCTACAGAGCCCCAGTATTGTCCGTTATCTACAGAGCACCAGTATTATCCATTATCTACAGAGCCCTAGTACTGTCCGTTATCTACAGAGCCCTAGTATTGTCCATTATCTACAGAGTACCAGTATTGTCCGTTATCTACAGAGCACCAGCATTGTCCGTTATCTACAGAGCCCCAGTATTGTCCGTTATCTACAGAGCACCAGTATTGTCTGTTATCTACAGAGCCCCAATATTGTCCGTTATCTACAGAGCACCAGTATTGTCCATTATCTACAGAGCCCCAGTATTGTCCGTTATCTACAGAGCCCCAGTATTGTCCGCTATCTACAGAGCACCAGTATTGTACGTTATCTACAAAGCACCAGTATTGTCCGTTATCTACAGAGCACCAGTATTGTCCGTTATCTACAAAGCACCAGTATTGTCCGTTATCTACAGAGCACCAGTATTGTCCGTTATCTACAGAGTCCCAGTATTGTCCGTTATCTACAGAGCACCAGTATTGTCCGTTATCTACAGAGCACCAGTATTGTCCGTTATCTACAGAGCCCCAGTATTGTCCGTTATCTACAGACCCAGTATTGTCCGTTATCTACAGAGCACCAGTATTGTCCGTTATCTACAGAGCACCAGTATTGTCCGTTATCTACAGAGCACCAGTATTGTCCGTTATCTACAGAGCACCAGTATTGTCCGTTATCTACAGAGCCCCAGTATTGTCCGTTATCTACAGAGTCCCAGTATTGTCCGTTATCTACAGAGCACCAATATTGTCCGTTATCTACAGAGCACCAGTATTGTCCGTTATCTACAGAGCACCAGTATTGTCCGTTATCTACAGAGCCCTAGTATTGTCCGTTATCTACAGAGCCCCAGTATTGTCCGTTATCTACAGAGCACCAGTATTGTCCGTTATCTACAGAGCACCAGTATTGTCCGTTATCTACAGAGCACCAGTATTGTCCGTTATCTACAGAGCCCCAGTATTGTCCGTTATCTACAGAGCACCCGTATTGTCCGTTATCTACAGAGCCCCAGTATTGTCCGTTATCTACAGAGCACCAGTATTGTCTGTTATCTACAGAGCACCAGTATTGTCCGTTATCTACAGAGCCCCAGTATTGTCCGTTATCTACAGAGCACCAGTATTGTCTGTTATCTACAGAGCCCCAGTATTGTCCGTTATCTACAGAGCACCAGTACTGTCCGTTATCTACAGAGCCCTAGTACTGTCCGTTATCTACAGAGCACCAGTATTGTCCGTTATCTACAGAGCACCAGTATTGTCTGTTATCTACAGAGCACCAGTATTGTCCGTTATCTACAGAGCCCCAGTATTGTCCGCTATATACAGAGCACCAGTATTGTCTTATCTACAGAGCACCAGTATTGTCCGTTATCTACAGAGCACCAGTATTGTCCGTTATCTACAGAGCACCAGTATTGTCTGTTATCTACAGAGCCCCAATATTGTCCGTTATCTACAGAGCACCAGTATTGTCCATTATCTACAGAGCCCCAGTATTGTCCGTTATCTACAGAGCACCAGTATTGTCCATTATCTACAGAGCCCTAGTACTGTCCGTTATCTACAGAGCCCTAGTACTGTCCGTTATCTACAGAGCACCAGTATTGTCCGTTATCTACAGAGCACCAGTACTGTCCGTTATCTACAGACCCCAGTATTGTCCGTTATCTACAGAGCACCAGTATTGTCCGTTATCTACAGAGCCCCAGTATTGTCCGTTATCTACAGAGCACCAGTATTGTCCGTTATCTACAGAGCCCCAGTATTGTCCGTTATCTACAGAGCCCCAGTATTGTCCGTTATCTACAGAGCCCCAGTATTGTCCGTTATCTACAGAGCACAAGTATTGTCCGTTATCTACAGAGCACCAGTATTGTCCGTTATCTACAGAGCCCCAGTATTGTCCGTTATCTACAGAGCCCCAGTATTGTCCGTTATCTACAGAGCACCAGTATTGTCCGTTATCTACAGAGCCCCAGTATTGTCCGTTATCTACAGAGCCCCAGTATTGTCCGTTATCTACAGAGCCCCAGTATTGTCCGTTATCTACAGAGCACAGGTAGTGTCCGTTATCTACAGAGCACCAGTATTGTCCGTTATCTACAGAGCACCAGTATTGTCCGTTATCTACAGAGCACCAGTAGTGTCTGTTATCTACAGAGCACCAGTATTGTCCGTTATCTACAGAGCACCAGTATTGTCTGTTATCTACAGAGCACCAGTATTGTCTGTTATCTACAGAGCCCCAATAGTGTCCGTTATCTACAGAGTCCCAGTATTGTCCGTTATCTACAGAGCACCAGTATTGTCCGTTATCTACAGAGCCCTAGTACTGTCCGTTATCTACAGAGCCCTAGTACTGTCCGTTATCTACAGAGCACCAGTATTGTCCGTTATTTACAGAGCACCAGTATTGTCCGTTATCTACAGAGCACCAGTATTGTCCGTTATCTACAGAGTCCCAGTATTGTCCGTTATCTACAGAGTCCCAGTATTGTCCGTTATCTACAGAGCACCAGTATTGTCCGTTATCTACAGAGCACCAGTATTGTCCGTTATCTACAGAGCACCAGTATTGTCCGTTATCTACAGAGCACCAGTATTGTCTGTTATCTACAGAGCCCCAATATTGTCCGTTATCTACAGAGCACCAGTATTGTCCGTTATCTACAGAGCCCTAGTATTGTCCGTTATGTACAGAGCACCAGTAGTGTCCGTTATCTACAGAGTCCCAGTATTGTCCGTTATCTACAGAGCACCAGTATTGTCCGTTATCTACAGAGCCCTAGTACTGTCCGTTATCTACAGAGCACCAGTATTGTCCGTTATCTACAGAGCACCAGTATTGTCCGTTATCTACAGAGCACCAGTATTGTCCGTTATCTACAGAGCACCAGTATTGTCCGTTATCTACAGAGCCCCAGTATTGTCCGTTATCTACAGAGCACCAGTATTGTCCGTTATCTACAGAGCCCCAGTATTGTCCGTTATCTACAGAGCACCAGTATTGTCTGTTATCTACAGAGCACCAGTATTGTCCGTTATCTACAGAGCCCCAGTATTGTCCGTTATCTACAGAGCACCAGTATTGTCTTATCTACAGAGCACCAGTATTGTCCGTTATCTACAGAGCACCAGTATTGTCCGTTATCTACAGAGCACCAGTATTGTCTGTTATCTACAGAGCCCCAATATTGTCCGTTATCTACAGAGCACCAGTATTGTCCATTATCTACAGAGCCCCAGTATTGTCCGTTATCTACAGAGCACCAGTATTGTCCATTATCTACAGAGCCCTAGTACTGTCCGTTATCTACAGAGCCCTAGTACTGTCCGTTATCTACAGAGCACCAGTATTGTCCGTTATCTACAGAGCACCAGTACTGTCCGTTATCTACAGACCCTAGTATTGTCCGTTATCTACAGAGCACCAGTATTGTCCGTTATCTACAGAGCACCAGTATTGTCCGTTACCTACAGAGCACCAGTATTGTCCGTTATCTACAGAGCACCAGTAGTGTCTGTTATCTACAGAGCACCAGTATTGTCCGTTATCTACAGAGCACCAGTATTGTCTGTTATCTACAGAGCACCAGTATTGTCTGTTATCTACAGAGCCCCAATATTGTCCGTTATCTACAGAGTCCCAGTATTGTCCGTTATCTACAGAGCACCAGTATTGTCTGTTATCTACAGAGCCCCAATAGTGTCCGTTATCTACAGAGTCCCAGTATTGTCCGTTATCTACAGAGCACCAGTATTGTCCGTTATCTACAGAGCCCTAGTACTGTCCGTTATCTACAGAGCCCTAGTACTGTCCGTTATCTACAGAGCACCAGTATTGTCCGTTATCTACAGAGCACCAGTATTGTCCGTTATCTACAGAGCACCAGTATTGTCCGTTATCTACAGAGCACCAGTATTGTCCGTTATCTACAGAGCCCCAGTATTGTCCGTTATCTACAGAGCACCAGTATTGTCTGTTATCTACAGAGCCCCAATAGTGTCCGTTATCTACAGAGTCCCAGTATTGTCCGTTATCTACAGAGCACCAGTATTGTCCGTTATCTACAGAGCCCTATTACTGTCCGTTATCTACAGAGCCCTAGTACTGTCCGTTATCTACAGAGCACCAGTATTGTCCGTTATCTACAGAGCACCAGTATTGTCCGTTATCTACAGAGCACCAGTATTGTCCGTTATCTACAGAGCACCAGTATTGTCCGTTATCTACAGAGCCCCAGTATTGTCCGTTATCTACAGAGCACCAGTATTGTCCGTTATCTACAGAGCCCCAGTATTGTCCGTTATCTACAGAGCACCAGTATTGTCTTATCTACAGAGCACCAGTATTGTCCGTTATCTACAGAGCACCAGTATTGTCCGTTATCTACAGAGCACCAGTATTGTCCTTTATCTACAGAGCCCCAGTATTGTCCGTTATCTACAGAGCACCAGTATTGTCCGTTATCTACAGAGCACCAGTATTGTCCGTTATCTACAGAGCACCAGTATTGTCCGTTATCTACAGAGCACCAGTATTGTCTGTTATCTACAGAGCACCAGTATTGTCCGTTATCTACAGAGCCCCAGTATTGTCCGTTATCTACAGAGCACCAGTATTGTCTTATCTACAGAGCACCAGTATTGTCCGTTATCTACAGAGCACCAGTATTGTCCGTTATCTACAGAGCCCCAGTATTGTCCGTTATCTACAGAGCACCAGTATTGTCCATTATCTACAGAGCCCCAGTATTGTCCGTTATCTACAGAGCACCAGTATTGTCCATTATCTACAGAGCCCTAGTACTGTCCGTTATCTACAGAGCCCTAGTACTGTCCGTTATCTACAGAGCACCAGTATTGTCCGTTATCTACAGAGCACCAGTACTGTCCGTTATCTACAGACCCTAGTATTGTCCGTTATCTACAGAGCACCAGTATTGTCCGTTATCTACAGAGCACCAGTATTGTCGTTATCTACAGAGCACCAGTATTGTCCGTTACCTACAGAGCACCAGTATTGTCCGTTATCTACAGAGCACCAGTATTGTCCGTTATCTACAGAGTCCCAGTATTGTCCGTTATCTACAGAGTCCCAGTATTGTCCGTTATCTACAGAGCACCAGTATTGTCTGTTATCTACAGAGCACCAGTATTGTCCGTTATCTACAGAGCACCAGTATTGTCCGTTATCTACAGAGCCCTAGTATTGTCCGTTATCTACAGAGTCCCAGTATTGTCCGTTATCTACAGAGCACCAGTATTGTCCGTTATCTACAGAGCACCAGTATTGTCCGTTATCTACAGAGCCCCAGTATTGTCCGTTATCTACAGAGCCCCAGTATTGTCCGTTATCTACAGAGCCCAGTATTGTCGTTATCTACAGAGCACCAGTATTGTCCGTTATCTACAGAGCACCAGTATTGTCCGTTATCTACAGAGCACCAGTATTGTCCGTTATCTACAGAGCACCAGTATTGTCCGTTATCTACAGAGCACCAGTATTGTCCGTTATCTACAGAGCACCAGTATTGTCTGTTATCTACAGAGCCCCAATATTGTCCGTTATCTACAGAGCACCAGTATTGTCCATTATCTACAGAGCCCCAGTATTGTCCGTTATCTACAGAGCACCAGTATTGTCCATTATCTACAGAGCCCTAGTACTGTCCATTATCTACAGAGCCCTAGTACTGTCCGTTATCTACAGAGCACCAGTACTGTCTGTTATCTACAGAGCCCTAGTATTGTCCGTTATCTACAGAGCCCTAGTATTATCCGTTATCTACAGAGTACCAGTATTGTCCATTATCTACAGAGCACCAGTATTGTCCATTATCTACAGAGCCCTAGTACTGTCCGTTATCTACAGAGCCCTAGTACTGTCCGTTATCTACAGAGCACCAGTATTGTCCGTTATCTACAGAGCACCAGTATTGTCCGTTATCTACAGAGTCCCAGTATTGTCCGTTATCTACAGAGCACCAGTATTGTCCGTTATCTACAGAGCACCAGTATTGTCCGTTATCTACAGAGTCCCAGTATTGTCCGTTATCTACAGAGTCCCAGTATTGTCCGTTATCAGCAGAGTCCCAGTATTGTCCGTTATCTACAGAGCACCAATATTGTCTGTTATCTACAGAGCACCAGTATTGTCCGTTATCTACAGAGCACCAATATTGTCTGTTATCTACAGAGCCCCAGTATTGTCCGTTATCTACAGAGCACCAGTATTATCCATTATCTACAGAGCCCTAGTACTGTCCGTTATCTACAGAGCCCTAGTATTGTCCATTATCTACAGAGTACCAGTATTGTCCGTTATCTACAGAGCACCAGCATTGTCCGTTATCTACAGAGCCCCAGTATTGTCCGTTATCTACAGAGCACCAGTATTGTCTGTTATCTACAGAGCCCCAATATTGTCCGTTATCTACAGAGCACCAGTATTGTCCATTATCTACAGAGCCCCAGTATTGTCCGTTATCTACAGAGCCCCAGTATTGTCCGCTATCTACAGAGCACCAGTATTGTACGTTATCTACAAAGCACCAGTATTGTCCGTTATCTACAGAGCACCAGTATTGTCCGTTATCTACAAAGCACCAGTATTGTCCGTTATCTACAGAGCACCAGTATTGTCCGTTATCTACAGAGTCTCAGTATTGTCCGTTATCTACAGAGCACCAGTATTGTCCGTTATCTACAGAGTCCCAGTATTGTCCGTTATCTACAGAGCCCCAGTATTATCCGTTATCTACAGAGTACCAGTAGTGTCCATTATCTACAGAGCACCAGTATTGTCCATTATCTACAGAGCCCTAGTACTGTCCATTATCTACAGAGCCCTAGTACTGTCCGTTATCTACAGAGCACCAGTATTGTCCGTTATCTACAGAGCACCAGTATTGTCCGTTATCTACAGAGTCCCAGTATTGTCTTTTATCTACAGAGCACCAGTATTGTCCGTTATCTACAGAGTCCCAGTATTGTCCGTTATCTACAGAGCACCAGTATTGTCTGTTATCTACAGAGCCCTAGTACTGTCCGTTATCTACAGAGCACCAGTATTGTCCGTTATCTACAGAGCACCAGTATTGTCCGTTACCTACAGAGCACCAGTATTGTCCGTTATCTACAGAGCCCTAGTATTGTCCGTTATCTACAGAGCACCAGTATTGTCCGTTATCTACAGAGCCCTAGTATTATCCGTTATCTACAGAGTACCAGTAGTGTCCATTATCTACAGAGCACCAGTATTGTCCATTATCTACAGAGCCCTAGTACTGTCCGTTATCTACAGAGCCCTAGTACTGTCCGTTATCTACAGAGCACCAGTATTGTCCGTTATCTACAGAGCACCAGTATTGTCCGTTATCTACAGAGTCCCAGTATTGTCCGTTATCTACAGAGTCCCAGTATTGTCCGTTATCTACAGAGCCCCAGTATTGTCCGTTATCTACAGAGCACCAGTATTGTCCGTTATCTACAGAGCACCAGTAGTGTCCGTTATCTACAGAGCCCCAGTATTGTCCGTTATCTACAGAGCTCCAGTATTGTCCGTTATCTACAGAGCCCCAGTATTGTCCGCTATCTACAGAGCACCAGTATTGTATGTTATCTACAAAGCACCAGTATTGTCCGTTATCTACAGAGCACCAGTATTGTTCGTTATCTACAGAGTCCCAGTATTGTCCGTTATCTACAGAGCACCAGTATTGTCCGTTATCTACAGAGCCCCAGTATTGTCCGTTATCTACAGAGCACCAGTATTGTCCGTTATCTACAGAGCACCAGTATTGTCCGTTATCTACAGAGCACCAGTATTGTCTGTTATCTACAGAGCCCCAATATTGTCCGTTATCTACAGAGCACCAGTATTGTCCGTTATCTACAGAGCCCTAGTATTGTCCGTTATGTACAGAGCACCAGTAGTGTCCGTTATCTACAGAGTCCCAGTATTGTCCGTTATCTACAGAGCACCAGTATTGTCTGTTATCTACAGAGCCCCAATAGTGTCCGTTATCTACAGAGTCCCAGTATTGTCCGTTATCTACAGAGCACCAGTATTGTCCGTTATCTACAGAGCCCTAGTACTGTCCGTTATCTACAGAGCCCTAGTACTGTCCGTTATCTACAGAGCACCAGTATTGTCCGTTATCTACAGAGCACCAGTATTGTCCGTTATCTACAGAGCACCAGTATTGTCCGTTATCTACAGAGCACCAGTATTGTCCGTTATCTACAGAGCCCCAGTATTGTCCGTTATCTACAGAGCACCAGTATTGTCTGTTATCTACAGAGCCCCAATAGTGTCCGTTATCTACAGAGTCCCAGTATTGTCCGTTATCTACAGAGCACCAGTATTGTCCGTTATCTACAGAGCCCTAGTACTGTCCGTTATCTACAGAGCCCTAGTACTGTCCGTTATCTACAGAGCACCAGTATTGTCCGTTATCTACAGAGCACCAGTATTGTCCGTTATCTACAGAGCACCAGTATTGTCCGTTATCTACAGAGCACCAGTATTGTCCGTTATCTACAGAGCCCCAGTATTGTCCGTTATCTACAGAGCACCCGTATTGTCCGTTATCTACAGAGCCCCAGTATTGTCCGTTATCTACAGAGCACCAGTATTGTCTGTTATCTACAGAGCACCAGTATTGTCCGTTATCTACAGAGCCCCAGTATTGTCCGTTATCTACAGAGCACCAGTATTGTCCTTTATCTACAGAGCCCCAGTATTGTCCGTTATCTACAGAGCACCAGTACTGTCCGTTATCTACAGAGCCCTAGTACTGTCCGTTATCTACAGAGCACCAGTATTGTCCGTTATCTACAGAGCACCAGTATTGTCTGTTATCTACAGAGCACCAGTATTGTCCGTTATCTACAGAGCCCCAGTATTGTCCGCTATATACAGAGCACCAGTATTGTCTTATCTACAGAGCACCAGTATTGTCCGTTATCTACAGAGCACCAGTATTGTCCGTTATCTACAGAGCACCAGTATTGATTGTTATCTACAGAGCCCCAATATTGTCCGTTATCTACAGAGCACCAGTATTGTCCATTATCTACAGAGCCCCAGTATTGTCCGTTATCTACAGAGCACCAGTATTGTCCGTTATCTACAGAGCACCAGTATTGTCCGTTATCTACAGAGCCCCAGTATTGTCCGTTATCTACAGAGCACCAGTATTGTCTTATCTACAGAGCACCAGTATTGTCCGTTATCTACAGAGCACCAGTATTGTCCGTTATCTACAGAGCACCAGTATTGTCCGTTATCTACAGAGCCCCAATATTGTCCGTTATCTACAGAGCACCAGTATTGTCCATTATCTACAGAGCCCCAGTATTGTCCGTTATCTACAGAGCACCAGTATTGTCCATTATCTACAGAGCCCTAGTACTGTCCGTTATCTACAGAGCCCTAGTACTGTCCGTTATCTACAGAGCACCAGTATTGTCCGTTATCTACAGAGCACCAGTACTGTCCGTTATCTACAGACCCTAGTATTGTCCGTTATCTACAGAGCACCAGTATTGTCCGTTATCTACAGAGCACCAGTATTGTCCGTTACCTACAGAGCACCAGTATTGTCCGTTATCTACAGAGCACCAGTATTGTCCGTTATCTACAGAGTCCCAGTATTGTCCATTATCTACAGAGTCCCAGTATTGTCCGTTATCTACAGAGCACCAATATTGTCTGTTATCTACAGAGCACCAGTATTGTCCGTTATCTACAGAGCACCAGTATTGTCCATTATCTACAGAGCCCTAGTATTGTCCGTTATCTACAGAGTCCCAGTATTGTCCGTTATCTACAGAGCACCAGTATTGTCCGTTATCTACAGAGCCCCAGTATTGTCCGTTATCTACAGAGCCCCAGTATTGTCCGTTATCTAAAGAGCCCCAGTATTGTCCGTTATCTACAGAGCACAGGTAGTGTCCGTTATCTACAGAGCACCAGTATTGTCCGTTATCTACAGAGCACCAGTAGTGTCTGTTATCTACAGAGCACCAGTAGTGTCTGTTATCTACAGAGCACCAGTATTGTCTGTTATCTACAGAGCACCAGTATTGTCTGTTATCTACAGAGCCCCAATAGTGTCCGTTATCTACAGAGTCCCAGTATTGTCCGTTATCTACAGAGCACCAGTATTGTCCGTTATCTACAGAGCCCTAGTACTGTCCGTTATCTACAGAGCCCTAGTATTGTCCGTTATCTACAGAGCACCAGTATTGTCCGTTATTTACAGAGCACCAGTATTGTCCGTTATCTACAGAGCACCAGTATTGTCCGTTATCTACAGAGTCCCAGTATTGTCCGTTATCTACAGAGTCCCAGTATTGTCAGTTATCTACAGAGCACCAGTATTGTCCGTTATCTACAGAGCACCAGTATTGTCCGTTATCTACAGAGCACCAGTATTGTCCGTTATCTACAGAGCACCAGTATTGTCTGTTATCTACAGAGCCCCAATATTGTCCGTTATCTACAGAGCACCAGTATTGTCCGTTATCTACAGAGCCCTAGTATTGTCCGTTATGTACAGAGCACCAGTAGTGTCCGTTATCTACAGAGTCCCAGTATTGTCCGTTATCTACAGAGCACCAGTATTGTCCGTTATCTACAGAGCCCTAGTACTGTCCGTTATCTACAGAGCACCAGTATTGTCAGTTATCTACAGAGCACCAGTATTGTCCGTTATCTACAGAGCACCAGTATTGTCCGTTATCTACAGAGCACCAGTATTGTCCGTTATCTACAGAGCCCCAGTATTGTCCGTTATCTACAGAGCACCAGTATTGTCCGTTATCTACAGAGCCCCAGTATTGTCCGTTATCTACAGAGCACCAGTATTGTCTGTTATCTACAGAGCACCAGTATTGTCCGTTATCTACAGAGCCCCAGTATTGTCCGCTATATACAGAGCACCAGTATTGTCTTATCTACAGAGCACCAGTATTGTCCGTTATCTACAGAGCACCAGTATTGTCCGTTATCTACAGAGCACTAGTATTGTCTGTTATCTACAGAGCCCCAATATTGTCCGTTATCTACAGAGCACCAGTATTGTCCATTATCTACAGAGCCCCAGTATTGTCCGTTATCTACAGAGCACCAGTATTGTCCATTATCTACAGAGCCCTAGTACTGTCCGTTATCTACAGAGCCCTAGTACTGTCCGTTATCTACAGAGCACCAGTATTGTCCGTTATCTACAGAGCACCAGTACTGTCCGTTATCTACAGACCCTAGTATTGTCCGTTATCTACAGAGCACCAGTATTGTCCGTTATCTACAGAGCACCAGTATTGTCCGTTACCTACAGAGCACCAGTATTGTCCGTTATCTACAGAGCACCAGTAGTGTCTGTTATCTACAGAGCACCAGTATTGTCCGTTATCTACAGAGCACCAGTATTGTCTGTTATCTACAGAGCACCAGTATTGTCTGTTATCTACAGAGCCCCAATATTGTCCGTTATCTACAGAGTCCCAGTATTGTCCGTTATCTACAGAGCACCAGTATTGTCTGTTATCTACAGAGCCCCAATAGTGTCCGTTATCTACAGAGTCCCAGTATTGTCCGTTATCTACAGAGCACCAGTATTGTCCGTTATCTACAGAGCCCTAGTACTGTCCGTTATCTACAGAGCCCTAGTACTGTCCGTTATCTACAGAGCACCAGTATTGTCCGTTATCTACAGAGCACCAGTATTGTCCGTTATCTACAGAGCACCAGTATTGTCCGTTATCTACAGAGCACCAGTATTGTCCGTTATCTACAGAGCCCCAGTATTGTCTGTTATCTACAGAGCACCAGTATTGTCTGTTATCTACAGAGCCCCAATAGTGTCCGTTATCTACAGAGTCCCAGTATTGTCCGTTATCTACAGAGCACCAGTATTGTCCGTTATCTACAGAGCCCTATTACTGTCCGTTATCTACAGAGCCCTAGTACTGTCCGTTATTTACAGAGCACCAGTATTGTCCGCTATCTACAGAGCACCAGTATTGTCCGTTATCTACAGAGCACCAGTATTGTCCGTTATCTACAGAGCACCAGTATTGTCCGTTATCTACAGAGCCCCAGTATTGTCCGTTATCTACAGAGCACCCGTATTGTCCGTTATCTACAGAGCCCCAGTATTGTCCGTTATCTACAGAGCACCAGTATTGTCTGTTATCTACAGAGCACCAGTATTGTCCGTTATCTACAGAGCCCCAGTATTGTCCGTTATCTACAGAGCACCAGTATTGTCCTTTATCTACAGAGCCCCAGTATTGTCCGTTATCTACAGAGCACCAGTACTGTCCGTTATCTACAGAGCCCTAGTACTGTCCGTTATCTACAGAGCACCAGTATTGTCCGTTATCTACAGAGCACCAGTATTGTCTGTTATCTACAGAGCACCAGTATTGTCCGTTATCTACAGAGCCCCAGTATTGTCCGCTATATACAGAGCACCAGTATTGTCTTATCTACAGAGCACCAGTATTGTCCGTTATCTACAGAGCACCAGTATTGTCCGTTATCTACAGAGCACCAGTATTGTTGTTATCTACAGAGCCCCAATATTGTCCGTTATCTACAGAGCACCAGTATTGTCCATTATCTACAGAGCCCCAGTATTGTCCGTTATCTACAGAGCACCAGTATTGTCCATTATCTACAGAGCCCTAGTACTGTCCGTTATCTACAGAGCCCTAGTACTGTCCGTTATCTACAGAGCACCAGTATTGTCCGTTATCTACAGAGCACCAGTACTGTCCGTTATCTACAGACCCTAGTATTGTCCGTTATCTACAGAGCACCAGTATTGTCCGTTATCTACAGAGCACCAGTATTGTCCGTTACCTACAGAGCACCAGTATTGTCCGTTATCTACAGAGCACCAGTATTGTCCGTTATCTACAGAGTCCCAGTATTGTCCATTATCTACAGAGTCCCAGTATTGTCCGTTATCTACAGAGCACCAATATTGTCTGTTATCTACAGAGCACCAGTATTGTCCGTTATCTACAGAGCACCAGTATTGTCCATTATCTACAGAGCCCTAGTATTGTCCGTTATCTACAGAGTCCCAGTATTGTCCGTTATCTACAGAGCACCAGTATTGTCCGTTATCTACAGAGCCCCAGTATTGTCCGTTATCTACAGAGTCCCAGTATTGTCCGTTATCTACAGAGCACCAGTATTGTCTGTTATCTACAGAGCCCCAATAGTGTCCGTTATCTACAGAGTCCCAGTAGTGTCCGTTATCTACAGAGCACCAGTATTGTCCGTTATCTACAGAGCCCTAGTACTGTCCGTTATCTACAGAGCCCTAGTACTGTCCGTTATCTACAGAGCACCAGTATTGTCCGTTATCTACAGAGCACCAGTATTGTCCGTTATCTACAGAGCACCAGTATTGTCCGTTATCTACAGAGCACCAGTATTGTCCGTTATCTACAGAGCCCCAGTATTGTCTGTTATCTACAGAGCACCAGTATTGTCTGTTATCTACAGAGCCCCAATAGTGTCCGTTATCTACAGAGTCCCAGTATTGTCCGTTATCTACAGAGCACCAGTATTGTCCGTTATCTACAGAGCCCTATTGTCCGTTATCTACAGAGCCCAGTACTGTCCGTTATCTACAGAGCACCAGTATTGTCCGTTATCTACAGAGCACCAGTATTGTCCGTTATCTACAGAGCACCAGTATTGTCCGTTATCTACAGAGCCCAGTATTGTCCGTTATCTACAGAGCACCCGTATTGTCCGTTATCTACAGAGCCCCAGTATTGTCCGTTATCTACAGAGCACCAGTATTGTCCGTTATCTACAGAGCACCAGTATTGTCCGTTATCTACAGAGCCCAGTATTGTCCGTTATCTACAGAGCACCAGTATTGTCCTTATCTACAGAGCCCCAGTATTGTCCGTTATCTACAGAGCACCAGTATTGTCCGTTATCTACAGAGCCCCAGTATTGTCCGTTATCTACAGAGCACCAGTATTGTCCGTTATCTACAGAGCACCAGTATTGTCCGTTATCTACAGAGCACCAGTATTGTCCGTTATCTACAGAGCCCCAGTATTGTCCGCTATATACAGAGCACCAGTATTGTCTTATCTACAGAGCACCAGTATTGTCCGTTATCTACAGAGCACCAGTATTGTCCGTTATCTACAGAGCACCAGTATTGACTGTTATCTACAGAGCCCCAATATTGTCCGTTATCTACAGAGCACCAGTATTGTCCATTATCTACAGAGCCCCAGTATTGTCCGTTATCTACAGAGCACCAGTATTGTCCATTATCTACAGAGCCCTAGTACTGTCCGTTATCTACAGAGCCCTAGTACTGTCCGTTATCTACAGAGCACCAGTATTGTCCGTTATCTACAGAGCACCAGTACTGTCCGTTATCTACAGACCCTAGTATTGTCCGTTATCTACAGAGCACCAGTATTGTCCGTTATCTACAGAGCACCAGTATTGTCCGTTACCTACAGAGCACCAGTATTGTCCGTTATCTACAGAGCACCAGTATTGTCCGTTATCTACAGAGTCCCAGTATTGTCCATTATCTACAGAGTCCCAGTATTGTCCGTTATCTACAGAGCACCAATATTGTCTGTTATCTACAGAGCACCAGTATTGTCCGTTATCTACAGAGCACCAGTATTGTCCATTATCTACAGAGCCCTAGTATTGTCCGTTATCTACAGAGTCCCAGTATTGTCAGTTATCTACAGAGCACCAGTATTGTCCGTTATCTACAGAGCACCAGTATTGTCCGTTATCTACAGAGCACCAGTATTGTCCGTTATCTACAGAGCCCCAGTATTGTCCGTTATCTACAGAGCACCCGTATTGTCCGTTATCTACAGAGCCCCAGTATTGTCCGTTATCTACAGAGCACCAGTATTGTCTGTTATCTACAGAGCACCAGTATTGTCCGTTATCTACAGAGCCCCAGTATTGTCCGTTATCTACAGAGCACCAGTATTGTCCGTTATCTACAGAGCCCCAGTATTGTCCGTTATCTACAGAGCACCAGTACTGTCCGTTATCTACAGAGCCCTAGTACTGTCCGTTATCTACAGAGCACCAGTATTGTCCGTTATCTACAGAGCACCAGTATTGTCTGTTATCTACAGAGCACCAGTATTGTCCGTTATCTACAGAGCCCCAGTATTGTCCGCTATATACAGAGCACCAGTATTGTCTTATCTACAGAGCACCAGTATTGTCCGTTATCTACAGAGCACCAGTATTGTCCGTTATCTACAGAGCACCAGTATTGTTGTTATCTACAGAGCCCAGTATTGTCCGTTATCTACAGAGCACCAGTATTGTCCGTTATCTACAGAGCCCCAGTATTGTCCGTTATCTACAGAGCACCAGTATTGTCCATTATCTACAGAGCACCAGTACTGTCCGTTATCTACAGAGCACCAGTATTGTCCGTTATCTACAGAGCACCAGTATTGTCCGTTATCTACAGAGCACCAGTACTGTCCGTTATCTACAGAGCACCAGTATTGTCCGTTATCTACAGAGCACCAGTATTGTCCGTTATCTACAGAGCACCAGTATTGTCCGTTATCTACAGAGCACCAGTATTGTCCGTTATCTACAGAGCACCAGTATTGTCCGTTATCTACAGAGCCCAGTATTGTCCGTTATCTACAGAGCCCAGTATTGTCCGTTATCTACAGAGCACCAGTATTGTCCGTTATCTACAGAGCACCAGTATTGTCCGTTATCTACAGAGCACCAGTATTGTCCGTTATCTACAGAGCCCCAGTATTGTCCGTTATCTACAGAGTCCCAGTATTGTCCGTTATCTACAGAGCACCAGTATTGTCCGTTATCTACAGAGCACCAGTATTGTCCGTTATCTACAGAGCCCCAGTACTGTCCGTTATCTACAGAGCCCCAGTATTGTCCGTTATCTACAGAGTCCCAGTATTGTCCGTTATCTACAGAGCACCAGTATTGTCCGTTATCTACAGAGCCCCAGTATTGTC
>JABXNX010000418.1:0-17356 GCA_014843695.1 Archivesica marissinica | reverse complement strand
GCTGTGTAAGTTGTGGGGAATGCAATGTGCTGTATTCAAATTGTGGGAATGCGATGTGCTGTATGCAAGTTGTGGGAATGCAATGTGCTGTATGCAAGTTGTGGGAATGCAATGTGCTGTATGCAAGTTGTGGGAATGCAATGTGCTGTATGCAAGTTGTGGGAATGCAATGTGCTGTATGCAAGTTGTGGGGAATGCGATGTGCTGTATGCAAGTTGTGGGGAATGCGACGTGCTGTATGCAAGTTGTGGGGAATGCGATGTGCTGTATGCAAGTTGTGGGGAATGCGATGTGCTGTATGCAAGTTGTGGGGAATGCGATGTGCTGTATGCAAGTTGTGGGAATGCGATGTGCTGTATGCAAGTTGTGGGAATGCAATGTGCTGTATGCAAGTTGTGGGAATGCAATGTGCTGTGTGCAAGTTGTGGGGAATGCGATGTGCTGTATGCAAGTTGTGGGGAATGCGATGTGCTGTGTGCAAGTTGTGGGGAATGTGATGTGCTGTATGCAAGTTGTGGGGAATGCGATGTGCTGTGTAAGTTGTGGGGAATGCAATGTGCTGTGTTCAAGTTGTGGGAATGCAATGTGCTGTATGCAAGTTGTGGGGAATGCGATGTGCTGTGTGCAAGTTGTGGGGAATGCAATGTGCTGTGTGCAAGTTGTGGGAATGCAATGTGCTGTATGCAAGTTGTTGGGAATGCGATGTGCTGTGTGCAAGTTGTGGGAATGCGATGTGCTGTATGCAAGTTGTGGGAATGTGATGTGCTTTTGCAAGTTGTGGGGAATGCGATGTGCTGTATGCAAGTTGTGGGGAATGCGACATGCTGTGTGCAAGTTGTGGGAATGTGGCGTGCTGTATGCAAGTTGTGGGAATGCAGCGTGCTGTATGCAAGTTGTGGGAATGCAATGTGCTGTATGCAAGTTGTGGGGAATGCGATGTGCTGTGTGCAAGTTGTGGGGATGCGATGTGCTGTATGCAAGTTGTGGGGAATGCGATGTGCTGTATGCAAGTTGTGGGGAATGCGATGTGCTGTGTGCAAGTTGTGGGGAATGCGATGTGCTGTATGCAAGTTGTGGGAATGCAATGTGCTGTATGCAAGTTGTGGGGAATGCGATGTGCTGTATGCAAGTTGTGGGAATGCGATGTGCTGTATGCAAGTTGTGGGGAATGCGATGTGCTGTATGCAAGTTGTGGGAATGCGATGTGCTGTATGCAAGTTGTGGGAATGCGATGTGCTGTATGCAAGTTGTGGGGAATGCGATGTGCTGTATGCAAGTTGTGGGGATGCGACGTGCTGTATGCAAGTTGTGGGAATGCGATGTGCTGTATGCAAGTTGTGGGAATGCGATGTGCTGTATGCAAGTTGTGGGAATGCGATGTGCTGTATGCAAGTTGTGGGAATGCGATGTGCTGTATGCAAGTTGTGGGAATGCGATGTGCTGTATGCAAGTTGTGGGGAATGCGATGTGCTGTATGCAAGTTGTGGGGAATGCGATGTGCTGTATGCAAGTTGTGGGAATGCGATGTGCTGTATGCAAGTTGTGGGAATGCGATGTGCTGTATGCAAGTTGTGGGAATGCGATGTGCTGTATGCAAGTTGTGGGGAATGCGATGTGCTGTATGCAAGTTGTGGGAATGCGGTGCTGTATGCAAGTTGTGGGAATGCGATGTGCTGTATGCAAGTTGTGGGAATGCGATGTGCTGTATGCAAGTTGTGGGAATGGTGCTGTGCAAGTTGTGGAATGGTGCTGTGCAAGTTGTGGAATGCATGTGCTGTATGCAAGTTGTGGAATGCGATGTGCTGTATGCAAGTTGTGGGAATGCAATGTGCTGTATGCAAGTTGTGGGGAATGCGATGTGCTGTATGCAAGTTGTGGGGAATGCGATGTGCTGTATGCAAGTTGTGGGGAATGCGATGTGCTGTATGCAAGTTGTGGGGAATGCGATGTGCTGTGTGCAAGTTGTGGGGAATGCGATGTGCTGTATGCAAGTTGTGGGGAATGCGATGTGCTGTTGCAATGTGGGTGTGCAAGTTGTGGGGAATGCGATGTGCTGTATGCAAGTTGTGGGGAATGCGATGTGCTGTATGCAAGTTGTGGGGAATGCGATGTGCTGTATGCAAGTTGTGGGGAATGCGATGTGCTGTATGCAAGTTGTGGGAATGCGATGTGCTGTATGCAAGTTGTGGGAATGCGATGTGCTGTATGCAAGTTGTGGGAATGCGATGTGCTGTATGCAAGTTGTGGGGAATGCGATGTGCTGTATGCAAGTTGTGGGGAATGCGATGTGCTGTATGCAAGTTGTGGGGAATGCGATGTGCTGTATGCAAGTTGTGGGAATGCGTGTGCTGTATGCAAGTTGTGGGGATGCGATGTGCTGTATGCAAGTTGTGGGAATGATGTGCTGTGTAAGTTGTGGGGAATGCGATGTGCTGTATGCAAGTTGTGGGAATGCGATGTGCTGTGTGCAAGTTGTGGGAATGCGATGTGCTGTATGCAAGTTGTGGGAATGCGATGTGCTGTATGCAAGTTGTGGGAATGCAGTTGGGGAATGGATGCTGTATGCAAGTTGTGGGGATGCGATGTGCTGTATGCAAGTTGTGGGAATGCATGTGCTGTATGCAAGTTGTGGGAATGCTGTGGAATGCAAGTTGTGGGGAATGCAATGTGCTGTATGCAAGTTGTGGGAATGCAATGTGCTGTATGCAAGTTGTGGGGAATGCGATGTGCTGTGTGCAAGTTGTGGGGATGCAATGTGCTGTATGCAAGTTGTGGGAATGCAATGTGCTGTATGCAAGTTGTGGGGAATGCGATGTGCTGTATGCAAGTTGTGGGGAATGCGATGTGCTGTGTGCAAGTTGTGGGGAATGCGATGTGCTGTGTGCAAGTTGTGGGGAATGCGGCGTGCTGTATGCAAGTTGTGGGGAATGCAATGTGCTGTATGCAAGTTGTGGGAAATGCAAGTTGTGGGGAATGCAAGTTGTGGGGAATGCAATGTGCTGTATGCAAGTTGTGGGAATGCAATGTGCTGTATGCAAGTTGTGGGGAATGCGATGTGCTGTGTGCAAGTTGTGGGGATGCAATGTGCTGTATGCAAGTTGTGGGAATGCAATGTGCTGTATGCAAGTTGTGGGGAATGCGATGTGCTGTATGCAAGTTGTGGGGAATGCGATGTGCTGTGTGCAAGTTGTGGGGAATGCGATGTGCTGTGTGCAAGTTGTGGGGAATGCGGCGTGCTGTATGCAAGTTGTGGGGAATGCGATGTGATGTATGCAAGTTGTGGGAATGCGATGTGCTGTATGCAAGTTGTGGGAATGCAATGTGCTGTGTGCAAGTTGTGGGAATGCAATGTGCTGTGTGCAAGTTGTGGGGAATGTGATGTGCTGTATGAAAGTTGTGGGGAATGCGATGTGCTGTGTGCAAGTTGTGGGGAATGTGATGTGCTGTATGCATGTTGTGGGGAATGCGATGTGCTGTGTAAGTTGTGGGGAATGCGATGTGCTGTATGCAAGTTGTGGGGAATGCGACATGCTGTGTGCAAGTTGTGGGAATGTGGCGTGCTGTATGCAAGTTGTGGGAATGCGGCGTGCTGTATGCAAGTTGTGGGAATGCGGCGTGCTGTATACAAGTGGGAATGCGGCGTGCTGTATGCAAGTTGTGGGGAATGTGACGTGCTGTATGCAAGTTGTGGGGAATGTGACGTGCTGTATGCAAGTTGTGGGGAATGCAATGTGCTGTATGCAAGTTGTGGGAAATGCAAGTTGTGGGGAATGCAAGTTGTGGGGAATGCAATGTGCTGTATGCAAGTTGTGGGAATGCAATGTGCTGTATGCAAGTTGTGGGGAATGCGATGTGCTGTGTGCAAGTTGTGGGAATGCAATGTGCTGTATGCAAGTTGTGGGGAATGCGATGTGCTGTATGCAAGTTGTGGGGAATGCGATGTGCTGTGTGCAAGTTGTGGGGAATGCGATGTGCTGTGTGCAAGTTGTGGGGAATGCGACGTGCTGTATGCAAGTTGTGGGGAATGCGATGTGCTGTATGCAAGTTGTGGGAATGCGATGTGCTGTGTGCAAGTTGTGGGAATGCAATGTGCTGTGTGCAAGTTGTGGGGAATGTGATGTGCTGTATGAAAGTTGTGGGGAATGCGATGTGCTGTGTGCAAGTTGTGGGGAATGCGATGTGCTGTGTAAGTTGTGGGGAATGCAATGTGCTGTGTTCAAGTTGTGGGAATGCAATGTGCTGTGTACAAGTTGTGGGAATGCGATGTGCTGTATGCAAGTTGTGGGAATGCGATGTGCTGTGTGCAAGTTGTGGGAATGTGATGTGCTGTGTGCAAGTTGTGGGAATGCGATGTGCTTGCAAGTTGTGGGAATGCGATGTGCTGTATGCAAGTTGTGGGGAATGCGATGTGCTGTATGCAAGTTGTGGAATGCGTGCTGTTGCAAGTTGGGGAATGCATGTGCTGTATGCAAGTTGGGATGCGTGTGGGGATGCTGTGGATGCAAGTTGTGGGAATGCAATGTGCTGTATGCAAGTTGTGGGGAATGCGATGTGCTGTGTGCAAGTTGTGGGGATGCAATGTGCTGTATGCAAGTTGTGGGAATGCAATGTGCTGTATGCAAGTTGTGGGAATGCATGTGCTGTTGCAAGTTGTGGGGAATGCGATGTGCTGTATGCAAGTTGTGGGGAATGCGATGTGCTGTATGCAAGTTGTGGGGAATGCGATGTGCTGTATGCAAGTTGTGGGGAATGCGATGTGCTGTATGCAAGTTGTGGGGAATGCGATGTGCTGTATGCAAGTTGTGGGAATGCGATGTGCTGTATGCAAGTTGTGGGAATGCGATGTGCTGTGTGCAAGTTGTGGGAATGCGATGTGCTGTGTGCAAGTTGTGGGGAATGCGATGTGCTGTATGCAAGTTGTGGGGAATGCGATGTGCTGTGTGCAAGTTGTGGGGAATGCGATGTGCTGTATGCAAGTTGTGGGGAATGCGATGTGCTGTGTAAGTTGTGGGGAATGCGATGTGCTGTATGCAAGTTGTGGGGAATGCGACGTGCTGTGTGCAAGTTGTGGGAATGTGGCGTGCTGTATGCAAGTTGTGGGAATGCGGCGTGCTGTATGCAAGTTGTGGGAATGCGGCGTGCTGTATGCAAGTTTTGGGAATGCGGCGTGCTGTATGCAAGTTGTGGGAATGTGATGTGCTGTATGCAAGTTGTGGGAATGCGACGTGCTGTATGCAAGTTGTGGGAATGCAATGTGCTGTATGCAAGTTGTGGGGAATGCGATGTGCTGTATGCAAGTTGTGGGGAATGCGATGTGCTGTATGCAAGTTGTGGGGAATGCGATGTGCTGTGTGCAAGTTGTGGGGAATGCGATGTGCTGTATGCAAGTTGTGGGGAATGCTATGTGCTGTATGCAAGTTGTGGGGAATGCGATGTGCTGTATGCAAGTTGTGGGAATGCAATGTGCTGTATGCAAGTTGTGGGGAATGCGATGTGCTGTATGCAAGTTGTGGGAATGCGATGTGCTGTATGCAAGTTGTGGGGAATGCGATGTGCTGTATGCAAGTTGTGGGAATGCGATGTGCTGTGTGCAAGTTGTGGGGAATGCTATGTGCTGTATGCAAGTTGTGGGGAATGCGATGTGCTGTATGCAAGTTGTGGGGAATGCGATGTGCTGTGTGCAAGTTGTGGGGAATGCGATGTGCTGTGCAAGTTGTGGGGAATGCGATGTGCTGTGTGCAAGTTGTGGGGAATGCGATGTGCTGTGTGCAAGTTGTGGGGAATGCGATGTGCTGTATGCAAGTTGTGGGAATGCGATGTGCTGTGCAAGTTGTGGGAATGCGATGTGCTGTATGCAAGTTGTGGGGAATGCGATGTGCTGTATGCAAGTTGTGGGAATGCGATGTGCTGTATGCAAGTTGTGGGGAATGCGATGTGCTGTATGCAAGTTGTGGGGAATGATGTGCTGTATGCAAGTTGTGGGGAATGCAATGTGCTGTATGCAAGTTGTGGGGAATGCAATGTGCTGTATGCAAGTTGTGGGAATGCAATGTGCTGTATGCAAGTTGTGGGAATGCGACGTGCTGTATGCAAGTTGTGGGAATGTGACGTGCTGTATGCAAGTTGTGGGGAATGTGACGTGCTGTATGCAAGTTGTGGGAATGCGGCGTGCTGTATGCAAGTTGTGGGAATGCGGCTTGCTGTATGCAAGTTGTGGGAATGTGACGTGCTGTATGCAAGTTGTGGGGAATGCGATGTGCTGTATGCAAGTTGTGGGAATGTGATATGTGCTGTATGCAAGTTGTGGGGAATGCGATGTGCTGTGTACAAGTTGTGGGGAATGCGATGTGCTGTGTACAAGTTGTGGGGAATGCAATGTGCTGTGTTCAAGTTGTGGGAATGCAATGTGCTGTATGCAAGTTGTGGGGAATGCGATGTGCTGTGTACAAGTTGTGGGAATGCGATGTGCTGTATGCAAGTTGTGGGAATGTGATGGGCTGTGTGCAAGTTGTGGGGAATGTGATGTGCTGTGTGCAAGTTGTGGGAATATGATGTGCTGTATGCAAGTTGTGGGGAATGCGACATGATGTGTGCAAGTTGTGGGAATGTGGCGTGCTGTATGCAAGTTGTGGGAATGCGGCGTGCTGTATGCAAGTTGTGGGAATGCGGCGTGCTGTATGCAAGTTGTGGGAATGTGACGTGCTGTATGCAAGTTGTGGGGAATGCGATGTGCTGTGTACAAGTTGTGGGAATGCGATGTGCTGTATGCAAGTTGTGGGAATGTGATGTGCTGTGTGCAAGTTGTGGGAATGTGATGTGCTGTGTGCAAGTTGTGGGGAATGCGATGTGCTGTATGCGAGTTGTGGGGAATGCGATGTGCTGTGTGCAAGTTGTGGGAATGTGGCGTGCTGTATGCAAGTTGTGGGAATGCGGCGTGCTGTATGCAAGTTGTGGGGAATGCAATATGCTGTATGCAAGTTGTGGGAAATGCAAGTTGTGGGGAATGCAAGTTGTGGGGAATGCAATGTGCTGTGTTCAAGTTGTGGGAATGCAATGTGCTGTATGCAAGTTGTGGGGAATGCGATGTGCTGTGTACAAGTTGTGGGAATGCGATGTGCTGTATGCAAGTTGTGGGAATGTGATGGGCTGTGTGCAAGTTGTGGGGAATGCGATGTGCTGTGTGCAAGTTGTGGGGAATGTGATGTGCTGTGTGCAAGTTGTGGGAATATGATGTGCTGTATGCAAGTTGTGGGGAATGCGACATGATGTGTGCAAGTTGTGGGAATGTGGCGTGCTGTATGCAAGTTGTGGGAATGCGGCGTGCTGTATGCAAGTTGTGGGAATGCGGCGTGCTGTATGCAAGTTGTGGGAATGTGACGTGCTGTATGCAAGTTGTGGGGAATGCGATGTGCTGTGTACAAGTTGTGGGAATGCGATGTGCTGTATGCAAGTTGTGGGAATGTGATGTGCTGTGTGCAAGTTGTGGGAATGTGATGTGCTGTGTGCAAGTTGTGGGGAATGCGATGTGCTGTATGCAAGTTGTGGGGAATGCGACATGCTGTGTGCAAGTTGTGGGAATGTGGTGCTGTATGCAAGTTGTGGGAATGCGGCGTGCTGTATGCAAGTTGTGGGGAATGCAATATGCTGTATGCAAGTTGTGGGGAATGCAAGTTGTGGGGAATGCAATGTGCTGTATGCAAGTTGTGGGAATGCAATGTGCTGTATGCAAGTTGTGGGGAATGCGATGTGCTGTGTGCAAGTTGTGGGGAATGCGGCGTGCTGTATGCAAGTTGTGGGGAATGCGATGTGATGTATGCAAGTTGTGGGAATGCGATGTGCTGTATGCAAGTTGTGGGAATGCAATGTGCTGTGTGCAAGTTGTGGGAATGCAATGTGCTGTGTGCAAGTTGTGGGGAATGTGATGTGCTGTATGAAAGTTGTGGGGAATGCGATGTGCTGTGTGCAAGTTGTGGGGAATGTGATGTGCTGTATGCATGTTGTGGGGAATGCGATGTGCTGTGTAAGTTGTGGGGAATGCGATGTGCTGTATGCAAGTTGTGGGGAATGCGACATGCTGTGTGCAAGTTGTGGGAATGTGGCGTGCTGTATGCAAGTTGTGGGAATGCGGCGTGCTGTATGCAAGTTGTGGGAATGCGGCGTGCTGTATACAAGTGGGAATGCGGCGTGCTGTATGCAAGTTGTGGGGAATGTGACGTGCTGTATGCAAGTTGTGGGGAATGCGACGTGCTGTATGCAAGTTGTGGGGAATGCAATGTGCTGTATGCAAGTTGTGGGAAATGCAAGTTGTGGGGAATGCAATGTGCTGTATGCAAGTTGTGGGAATGCAATGTGCTGTATGCAAGTTGTGGGGAATGCGATGTGCTGTGTGCAAGTTGTGGGGATGCAATGTGCTGTATGCAAGTTGTGGGAATGCAATGTGCTGTATGCAAGTTGTGGGGAATGCGATGTGCTGTATGCAAGTTGTGGGGAATGCGATGTGCTGTGTGCAAGTTGTGGGGAATGCGATGTGCTGTGTGCAAGTTGTGGGGAATGCGGCGTGCTGTATGCAAGTTGTGGGGAATGCGATGTGCTGTGTGCAAGTTGTGGGGAATGCGATGTGCTGTATGCAAGTTGTGGGGAATGCGATGTGCTGTGTAAGTTGTGGGGAATGCAATGTGCTGTGTGCAAGTTGTGGGAATGCAATGTGCTGTTGCAAGTTGTGGGAATGCGATGTGCTGTATGCAAGTTGTGGGAATGCGATGTGCTGTGTGCAAGTTGTGGGAATGCGATGTGCTGTGTGCAAGTTGTGGGAATGCGATGTGCTGTATGCAAGTTGTGGGAATGCGATGTGCTGTGTGCAAGTTGTGGGAATGCGATGTGCTGTGTGCAAGTTGTGGGGAATGCGATGTGCTGTGTGCAAGTTGTGGGAATGTGATGTGCTGTGTGCAAGTTGTGGGGAATGCGATGTGCTGTATGCAAGTTGTGGGGAATGCGACATGCTGTGTGCAAGTTGTGGGAATGTGGCGTGCTGTATGTAAGTTGTGGGAATGCGGCGTGCTGTATGCAAGTTGTGGGAATGCGGCGTGCTGTATGCAAGTTGTGGGAATGCGATGTGCTGTATGCAAGTTGTGGGAATGTGACGTGCTGTATGCAAGTTGTGGGGATGCAATGTGCTGTATGCAAGTTGTGGGGAATGCAATGTGCTGTATGCAAGTTGTGGGGAATGCAATGTGCTGTATGCAAGTTGTGGGAATGCAATGTGCTGTATGCAAGTTGTGGGAATGCAATGTGCTGTATGCAAGTTGTGGGGAATGCGATGTGCTGTGTGCAAGTTGTGGGGATGCAATGTGCTGTATGCAAGTTGTGGGAATGCAATGTGCTGTATGCAAGTTGTGGGGAATGCGATGTGCTGTATGCAAGTTGTGGGGAATGCGATGTGCTATGTGCAAGTTGTAGGGAATGCGATGTGCTGTGTGCAAGTTGTGGGGACTGTGATGTGCTGTGTAAGTTGTGGGGAATGCAATGTGCTGTGTTCAAATTGTGGGAATGCAATGTGCTGTGTTCAAGTTGTGGGAATGCAATGTGCTGTATGCAAGTTGTGGGAATGCAATGTGCTGTATGCAAGTTGTGGGAATGCAATGTGCTGTATGCACGTTGTGGGAATGCAATGTACTGTGTGCAAGTTATGGGGAATGCGACGTGCTGTATGGAAGTTGTGGGGAATGCGGCGTGCTGTATGCAAGTTGTGGGGAATGCGGCGTGCTGTATGCAAGTTGTGGGGAATGCGATGTGCTGTATGCAAGTTGTGGGGAATGCGATGTGATGTATGCAAGTTGTGGGAATGCGATGTGCTGTATGCAAGTTGTGGGAATGCAATGTGCTGTGTGCAAGTTGTGGGAATGCAATGTGCTGTGGGCAAGTTGTGGGGAATGTGATGTGCTGTATGAAAGTTGTGGGGAATGCGATGTGCTGTGTGCAAGTTGTGGGGAATGTGATGTGCTGTATGCATGTTGTGGGGAATGCGATGTGCTGTGTAAGTTGTGGGGAATGCAATGTGCTGTGTTCAAGTTGTGGGAATGCAATGTGCTGTATGCAAGTTGTGGGGAATGCGATGTGCTGTGTACAAGTTGTGGGGAATGCAATGTGCTGTGTTCAAGTTGTGGGAATGCAATGTGCTGTATGCAGGTTGTTGGGAATGCGATGTGCTGTGTACAAGTTGTGGGAATGCGATGTGCTGTATGCAAGTTGTGGGAATGTGATGTGCTTTTTGCAAGTTGTGGGGAATGCGATGTGCTGTATGCAAGTTGTGGGGAATGCGACATGCTGTGTGCAAGTTGTGGGAATGTGGCGTGCTGTATGCAAGTTGTGGGAATGCAGCGTGATGTATGCAAGTTGTGGGAATGCAATGTGCTGTATGCAAGTTGTGGGGAATGCGATGTGCTGTGTGCAAGTTGTGGGGATGCGATGTGCTGTATGCAAGTTGTGGGGAATGCGATGTGCTGTATGCAAGTTGTGGGGAATGCGATGTGCTGTGTGCAAGTTGTGGGGAATGCGATGTGCTGTATGCAAGTTGTGGGAATGCAATGTGCTGTATGCAAGTTGTGGGGAATGCGATGTGCTGTATGCAAGTTGTGGGGAATGCGATGTGCTGTGTGCAAGTTGTGGGGAATGCGATGTGCTGTGTGCAAGTTGTGGGGAATGCGGCGTGCTGTATGCAAGTTGTGGGGAATGCGATGTGATGTATGCAAGTTGTGGGAATGCGATGTGCTGTATGCAAGTTGTGGGAAGGCAATGTGCTGTGTGCAAGTTGTGGGGAATGCGATGTGCTGTATGCAAGTTGTGGGGAATGCGACATGCTGTGTGCAAGTTGTGGGAATGTGGCGTGCTGTATGTAAGTTGTGGGAATGCGGCGTGCTGTATGCAAGTTGTGGGAATGCGGCGTGCTGTATGCAAGTTGTGGGAATGCGATGTGCTGTATGCAAGTTGTGGGAATGTGACGTGCTGTATGCAAGTTGTGGGGATGCAATGTGCTGTATGCAAGTTGTGGGGAATGCAATGTGCTGTATGCAAGTTGTGGGGAATGCAATGTGCTGTATGCAAGTTGTGGGGAATGCAATGTGCTGTATGCAAGTTGTGGGAATGCAATGTGCTGTATGCAAGTTGTGGGGAATGCGATGTGCTGTGTGCAAGTTGTGGGGATGCAATGTGCTGTATGCAAGTTGTGGGAATGCAATGTGCTGTATGCAAGTTGTGGGGAATGCGATGTGCTGTATGCAAGTTGTGGGGAATGCGATGTGCTATGTGCAAGTTGTAGGGAATGCGATGTGCTGTGTGCAAGTTGTGGGGACTGTGATGTGCTGTGTAAGTTGTGGGGAATGCAATGTGCTGTGTTCAAATTGTGGGAATGCAATGTGCTGTGTTCAAGTTGTGGGAATGCAATGTGCTGTATGCAAGTTGTGGGAATGCAATGTGCTGTATGCAAGTTGTGGGAATGCAATGTGCTGTATGCACGTTGTGGGAATGCAATGTACTGTGTGCAAGTTATGGGGAATGCGACGTGCTGTATGGAAGTTGTGGGGAATGCGGCGTGCTGTATGCAAGTTGTGGGGAATGCGGCGTGCTGTATGCAAGTTGTGGGGAATGCGATGTGCTGTATGCAAGTTGTGGGGAATGCGATGTGATGTATGCAAGTTGTGGGAATGCGATGTGCTGTATGCAAGTTGTGGGAATGCAATGTGCTGTGTGCAAGTTGTGGGAATGCAATGTGCTGTGGGCAAGTTGTGGGGAATGTGATGTGCTGTATGAAAGTTGTGGGGAATGCGATGTGCTGTGTGCAAGTTGTGGGGAATGTGATGTGCTGTATGCATGTTGTGGGGAATGCGATGTGCTGTGTAAGTTGTGGGGAATGCAATGTGCTGTGTTCAAGTTGTGGGAATGCAATGTGCTGTATGCAAGTTGTGGGGAATGCGATGTGCTGTGTACAAGTTGTGGGGAATGCAATGTGCTGTGTTCAAGTTGTGGGAATGCAATGTGCTGTATGCAGGTTGTTGGGAATGCGATGTGCTGTGTACAAGTTGTGGGAATGCGATGTGCTGTATGCAAGTTGTGGGAATGTGATGTGCTTTTTGCAAGTTGTGGGGAATGCGATGTGCTGTATGCAAGTTGTGGGGAATGCGACATGCTGTGTGCAAGTTGTGGGAATGTGGCGTGCTGTATGCAAGTTGTGGGAATGCAGCGTGATGTATGCAAGTTGTGGGAATGCAATGTGCTGTATGCAAGTTGTGGGGAATGCGATGTGCTGTGTGCAAGTTGTGGGGATGCAATGTGCTGTATGCAAGTTGTGGGGAATGCGATGTGCTGTATGCAAGTTGTGGGGAATGCGATGTGCTGTGTGCAAGTTGTGGGGAATGCGATGTGCTGTATGCAAGTTGTGGGAATGCAATGTGCTGTGTGCAAGTTGTGGGGAATGCGATGTGCTGTATGCAAGTTGTGGGGAATGCGATGTGCTGTATGCAAGTTGTGGGGAATGCGATGTGCTGTGTGCAAGTTGTGGGGAATGCGATGTGCTGTGTGCAAGTTGTGGGGAATGCGATGTGCTGTATGCAAGTTGTGGGGAATGCGATGTGCTGTGCAAGTTGTGGGGAATGCAATGTGCTGTGTGCAAGTTGTGGGAATGCAATGTGCTGTATGCAAGTTGTGGGAATGCGATGTGCTGTATGCAAGTTGTGGGGAATGCGATGTGCTGTGTGCAAGTTGTGGGGAATGCGATGTGCTGTGTGCAAGTTGTGGGGAATGCGATGTGCTGTGTGCAAGTTGTGGGGAATGCGATGTGCTGTATGCAAGTTGTGGGAATGCGACAGTGCTGTATGCAAGTTGTGGGAATGCGGCGTGCTGTATGCAAGTTGTGGGAATGCGGCGTGCTGTATGCAAGTTGTGGGAATGCGGCGTGCTGTATGCAAGTGGGAATGCGGCGTGCTGTATGCAAGTTGTGGGGAATGTGACGTGCTGTATGCAAGTTGTGGGGAATGCGACGTGCTGTATGCAAGTTGTGGGGAATGCAATGTGCTGTATGCAAGTTGTGGGAATGCAATGTGGGGTATGCAAGTTGTGGGGAATGCAATGTGCTGTATGCAAGTTGTGGGAATGCAATGTGCTGTATGCAAGTTGTGGGGAATGCGATGTGCTGTGCAAGTGTGGGGATGCATGTGCTGTATGCAAGTTGTGGGAATGCAATGTGCTGTATGCAAGTTGTGGGGAATGCGATGTGCTGTATGCAAGTTGTGGGGAATGCGATGTGCTGTGTGCAAGTTGTGGGGAATGCGATGTGCTGTGTGCAAGTTGTGGGGAATGCGGCGTGCTGTATGCAAGTTGTGGGGAATGCGATGTGCTGTGTGCAAGTTGTGGGGAATGTGATGTGCTGTATGCATGTTGTGGGGAATGCGATGTGCTGTGTAAGTTGTGGGGAATGCAATGTGCTGTGTTCAAGTTGTGGGAATGCAATGTGCTGTGTACAAGTTGTGGGAATACGATGTGCTGTATGCAAGTTGTGGGAATGTGATGTGCTGTGTGCAAGTTGTGGGAATGTGATGTGCTGTGTGCAAGTTGTGGGAATGCGATGTGCTGTATGCAAGTTGTGGGAATGTGATGTGCTGTGTGCAAGTTGTGGGAATGTGATGTGCTGTGTGCAAGTTGTGGGGAATGCGATGTGCTGTGTGCAAGTTGTGGGAATGTGATGTGCTGTGTGCAAGTTGTGGGGAATGCGATGTGCTGTATGCAAGTTGTGGGGAATGCGACATGCTGTGTGCAAGTTGTGGGAATGTGGCGTGCTGTATGTAAGTTGTGGGAATGCGGCGTGCTGTATGCAAGTTGTGGGAATGCGGCGTGCTGTATGCAAGTTGTGGGAATGCGATGTGCTGTATGCAAGTTGTGGGAATGTGACGTGCTGTATGCAAGTTGTGGGGATGCAATGTGCTGTATGCAAGTTGTGGGGAATGCAATGTGCTGTATGCAAGTTGTGGGGAATGCAATGTGCTGTATGCAAGTTGTGGGGAATGCAATGTGCTGTATGCAAGTTGTGGGAATGCAATGTGCTGTATGCAAGTTGTGGGGAATGCGATGTGCTGTGTGCAAGTTGTGGGGATGCAATGTGCTGTATGCAAGTTGTGGGAATGCAATGTGCTGTATGCAAGTTGTGGGGAATGCGATGTGCTGTATGCAAGTTGTGGGGAATGCGATGTGCTATGTGCAAGTTGTAGGGAATGCGATGTGCTGTGTGCAAGTTGTGGGGACTGTGATGTGCTGTGTAAGTTGTGGGGAATGCAATGTGCTGTGTTCAAATTGTGGGAATGCAATGTGCTGTGTTCAAGTTGTGGGAATGCAATGTGCTGTATGCAAGTTGTGGGAATGCGATGTGCTGTATGCAAGTTGTGGGAATGCAATGTGCTGTATGCAAGTTGTGGGAATGCAATGTGCTGTGTGCAAGTTGTGGGGAATGCGATGTGCTGTTGCAAGTTGTGCGACGTGCTGTATGCAAGTTGTGGGGAATGCGCGTGCTGTTGCAAGTTGTGGGAATGCGGCGTGCTGTATGCAAGTTGTGGGGAATGCGACGTGCTGTATGCAAGTTGTGGGAATGCGATGTGCTGTATGCAAGTTGTGGGAATGCGATGTGCTGTATGCAAGTTGTGGGGAATGCGATGTGCTGTGTGCAAGTTGTGGGAATGCGATGTGCTGTATGCAAGTTGTGGGAATGTGATGTGCTGTATGCAAGTTGTGGGGAATGCGATGTGCTGTGTGCAAGTTGTGGGGAATGTGATGTGCTGTATGCATGTTGTGGGGAATGCGATGTGTGTGTAAGTTGTGGGGAATGCAATGTGCTGTGTTCAAGTTGTGGGAATGCAATGTGCTGTATGCAAGTTGTGGGGAATGCGATGTGCTGTGTACAAGTTGTGGGGAATGCAATGTGCTGTGTTCAAGTTGTGGGAATGCAATGTGCTGTATGCAGGTTGTTGGGAATGCGATGTGCTGTGTACAAGTTGTGGGAATGCGATGTGCTGTATGCAAGTTGTGGGAATGTGATGTGCTTTTTGCAAGTTGTGGGGAATGCGATGTGCTGTATGCAAGTTGTGGGGAATGCGACATGCTGTGTGCAAGTTGTGGGAATGGGCGTGCTGTATGCAAGTTGTGGGAATGCAGCGTGATGTATGCAAGTTGTGGGAATGCAATGTGCTGTATGCAAGTTGTGGGGAATGCGATGTGCTGTGTGCAAGTTGTGGGAATGCAATGTGCTGTATGCAAGTTGTGGGGAATGCGATGTGCTGTATGCAAGTTGTGGGGAATGCGATGTGCTGTGTGCAAGTTGTGGGAATGCGATGTGCTGTATGCAGTTGTGGGAATGTGCTGTATGCAAGTTGTGGGAATGCGGAATGCGATGTGCTGTATGCAAGTTGTGGGGAATGCGATGTGCTGTATGCAAGTTGTGTTGTGGGAATGCGATGTGCTGTGTGCAAGTTGTGGGGAATGCGATGTGTATGCAAGTTTGGGAATGCGGCGTGCTGTATGCAAGTTTTGGGAATGCGGCGTGCTGTATGCAAGTTGTGGGAATGCGGCGTGCTGTATGCAAGTTGTGGGGAATGCGATGTGCTGTATGCAAGTTGTGGGGAATGCGATGTGCTGTATGCAAGTTGTGGGGAATGCGATGTGCTGTATGCAAGTTGTGGGAATGCGATGTGCTGTATGCAAGTTGTGGGGAATGCGATGTGCTGTATGCAAGTTGTGGGGAATGCGATGTGCTGTATGCAAGTTGTGGGAATGCGGCGTGCTGTATGCAAGTTGTGGGAATGTGGCGTGCTGTATGCAAGTTGTGGGGAATGCGATGTGCTGTATGCAAGTTGTGGGAATGCGATGTGCTGTATGCAAGTTGTGGGAATGCGATGTGCTGTATGCAAGTTGTGGGAATGCGATGTGCTGTATGCAAGTTGTGGGAATGTGACGTGCTGTATGCAAGTTGTGGGAATGTGGCGTGCTGTATGCAAGTTGTGGGAATGCGCGTGCTGTATGCAAGTTGTGGGAATGCGGGGTGCTGTATGCAAGTTGTGGGAATGTGACGTGATGTGTGCAGGTTGTGGGAATGCGGCGTGCTGTATGCAAGTTGTGGGAATGTGACGTGCGGCGTGCAGGTTGTGGGAATGCGGCGTGCAGGTGTGGGAATGTGATGTGCTGTATGCAAGTTGTGGGAATATGACGTGCTGTGTGCAAGTTGTGGGGAATGCGATGTGCTGTGTAAGTTGTGGGGAATGCAATGTGCTGTGTTCAAGTTGTGGGAATGCGATGTGCTGTGTGCAAGTTGTGGGGAATGCGATGTGCTGTGTAAGTTGTGGGGAATGCGATGTGCTGTATGCAAGTTGTGGGGAATGCGACATGGTGTGCAAGTTGTGGGAATGTGGCGTGCTGTATGCAAGTTGTGGGAATGCGGCGTGCTGTATGCAAGTTGTGGGAATGCGGCGTGCTGTATGCAAGTTGTGGGAATGCGACGTGCTGTTGCAAGTTGTGGGGAATGTGACGTGCTGTATGCAAGTTGTGGGGAATGCGATGTGCTGTGTGCAAGTTGTGGGGAATGCGATGTGCTGTATGCAAGTTGTGGGGAATGCAATGTGCTGTATGCAAGTTGTGGGGAATGCAATGTGCTGTATGCAAGTTGGGGAATGCGATGTGCTGTATGCAAGTTGTGGGGAATGTGATGTGCTGTGTGCAAGTTGTGGGGAATGCGATGTGCTGTGTGCAAGTTGTGGGGAATGCGATGTGCTGTGTCAAGTTGTGGGGAATGCGATGTGCTGTGTGCAAGTTGTGGGGAATGCGATGTGCTGTGTGCAAGTTGTGGGGAATGCGATGTGCTGTATGCAAGTTGTGGGGAATGCGATGTGCTGTATGCAAGTTGTGGGGAATGCGATGTGCTGTATGCAAGTTGTGGGGAATGCGATGTGCTGTATGCAAGTTGTGGGGAATGCGATGTGATGTATGCAAGTTGTGGGAATGCGATGTGCTGTATGCAAGTTGTGGGAATGCAATGTGCTGTGTGCAAGTTGTGGGAATGCAATGTGCTGTGTGCAAGTTGTGGGGAATGTGATGTGCTGTATGCAAGTTGTGGGGAATGCGATGTGCTGTATGCAAGTTGTGGGGAATGCGATGTGCTCTATGCAAGTTGTGGGGAATGTGATGTGCTGTATGCATGTTGTGGGGAATGCGATGTGCTGTGTGCAAGTTGTGGGGAATGCGATGTGCTGTGTAAGTTGTGGGGAATGCAATGTGCTGTGTTCAAGTTGTGGGAATGCGATGTGCTGTGTGTAAGTTGTGGGGAATG
>JABXNX010000417.1:0-17383 GCA_014843695.1 Archivesica marissinica | reverse complement strand
GAACCCATCGTCATGGAAGCAAGAGAGAGAGAGAGGGAGAGAGAGAGGGAAGGAGAGGGGGAGGGAGGGGAATCGAAATACGTCCACGTGTCTTGTTTACGAATACTAGTACCCTTGATATGCACATGTGTGGAACAAGGATATTCCACCCGTGTGCTCAGAATATGTCTCCCAAACGAGGCTCTGCTTTGAGTTAAGGATGAAGCTACTGCGTATTGTCAGAACTAGCTGAAAACATGTGCATTGGCCAGTATGGTATGCGAGACCACCAGCACTTTAATTATGGTGGGTCTGGAACTCATATCCCCTTGGTTATGATACGGGCACAGTATACATTACACCACTGAGTGATTGATTCGCTCGCCATGAATATGCAAGGATTGGAAGAGCAGAACAATATTGACTCGTGGCACCACTAGACACAATGGACAAGGGTGATTGCGATCTAATGTATCTCAACACTACATTATATCTCTATTAATAATAGCACAGCACGTATGTCCCCGTGGCAAATTGTCTCTTCTAATGAATATTAATTTATTAATGTGTTTTCTTAAACAGCAACATTTACTCCAGGGAAATCAATAGTACATAATGAGAATATAGTATCTATGCAATAATTATAAATGACGACTATTTTATTTTTCTTGCTGTGTCAGCATAGCTCTAATACAATCTAAAAATAAATTGCACGAACTTTCTTTTGTTTGTTTATTTATGCATCGTACAAACAGCTTACGACATACGTCGACTCTCCGACTGTTACTGGATTAACATGTGTCGACTCTCCGACTTTTATTACATTAACATATGCCGATTATCCAGCTGTTATTGTATTAACATATGTCGACTATCCGACTGTTACTGCATTAACATATGTCGACTCTCCGACTGTTACTGCATTAACATATGTCGACTCTCCGACTGTTACTGCATTAACACATGTCGACACTCCGACTGGTACTACATTAACATATGTCGACTATCCGACTGTTACTGCATTAACATATGTCGACTCTCCGACTGTTACTGCATTAACATATGTCGATTATCCAGCTGCTATTGTATTAACATATGTCGACTATCCGACTGTTACTACATTAACATATGTCGACTCTCAGACTGTTACTGCATTAACATATGTCGACTATCCGACTGTTACTGCATTAACATATGTCGACTCTCCGACTGTTACTGCATTAACACATGTCGACACTCCGACTGGTACTGCATTAACATATGTCGACTCTCCGACTGTTACTGCATTAACATATGTCGACTATCCGACTGTTACTGCATTAACATATGTCGACTCTCCGACTGTTATTACATTCTCATATGCCCATTATCCAGCTGTTAATGTATTAACATATGTCGACTATCCGACTGTTACTGCATTAACACATGTCGACACTCCGACTGGTACTGCATTAACATATGTCGACTATCCGACTGTTACTGCATTAAAATATGTCGACTCTCCGACTGTTACTGCATTAACATATGTCGACTCTCCGACTGGTACTGCATTAACATATGTCGACTCTCCGACTGTTACTGCATTAACATATGTCGATTATCCAGCTGCTATTGTATTAACATATGTCGACTATCCGACTGTTACTACATTAACATATGTCGACTCTCCGTCTGTTACTGCATTAACATATGTCGACTCTCCGACTGTTACTGTATTAACATATGTCGACTCTCCGACTGTTACTGCATTAACATATGTCGACTATCCGACTGTTACTGCATTAACATATGTCGACTCTCCGAATGTTACTGCATTAACATATGTCGACTCTCCGACTTTTATTACATTAACATATGCCGAATATCCAGCTGTTATTGTATTAACATATGTCGACTATCCGACTGTTACTGCATTAACATATGTCGACTCTCCTGACTGTTACTGCATTAACATATGTCGACTCTCCTACTGTTACTGCATTAACACATGTCGACACTCCGACAGGTACTGTATTAACATATGTCAACTCTCCGACTGTTACTGCATTAACATATGTCGACTCTCCGACTGTTACTGCCTTAACATATGTCGACTCTCCGACTGTTATTACATTCACATATGCCGATTATCCAGCTGTTAATGTATTAACATATGTCGACTATCCGATTGTTACTGCATTAACACATGTCGACACTCCGACTGGTACTGCATTAACATATGTCGACTATCCGACTGTTACTGCATTAACATATGTCGACTCTCCGACTGTTACTGCATTAACATGGGTCGACTCTCCGTCTTTTATTACATTAACATATGTCGACTATCCGACTGTTACTGCATTAACATATGTCGATTATCCAGCTGCTATTGTATTAACATATGTCGACTATCCGACTGTTACTACATTAACATATGTCGACTCTCCGTCTGTTACTGCATTAACATATGTCGACTCTCCGACTGTTACTGTATTAACATATGTCGACTCTCCGACTGTTACTGCATTAACATATGTCGACTATCCGACTGTTACTGCATTGACATATGTCGACTCTCCAGCTGTTATTGCATTAACATATGTCGACTCTCCGAATGTTATTACATTCACATATGCCGATTATCCAGCTGTTAATGTATTAACATATGTCTACTATCCGACTGTTACTGCATTAACACATGTCGACACTCCGACTGGTACTACATTAACATATGTCGACTATCCGACTGTTACTGCATTAACATATGTCGACTCTCCGACTGTTACTGCATTAACATGTGTCGACTCTCCGACTGTTACTGCATTAACATATGTCGACTATCCGACTGTTACTGTATTAACATATGTCGACTATCCGACTGTTACTGCATTGAAATATGTCGACTCTCCGACTGTTACTGCATTAACATGTGTCGACTCTCCGACTTTTATTACATTAACATATGCCGATTATCCAGCTGTTATTGTATTAACATATGTCGACTATCCGACTGTTACTGCATTAACATATGTCGACTATCCGACTGTTACTGCATTAACATATGTCGACTCTCCAGCTGTTATTGCATTACCACCATATGTCGACTCTCCGACTGTTACTGCATTAACATGTGTCGACTCTCTGACTGTTACTGCATTAACATATGTCGACTCTCCGACTGTTACTGCATTAACACATGTCGACACTCCGACTGGTACTGCATTAACATATGTCGACTCTCCGACTGTTACTGCATTAACATATGTCGACTCTCCGACTGTTACTGAATTAACATATGTCGACTCTCCGACTGTTACTGCATTAACATATGTCGACTCTCCAGCTGTTATTGCATTAACATATATCGACTCTCCGACTGTTACTGCATCAACATATGTCGACTCTCCGACTGTTACTGCATTAACATATGTCGACTCTCCGACTGTTACTGCATTGACATATGTCGACTCTCCGAATGTTACTGCATTAACATATGTCGACGCTCCGAATGTTACTGCATTAACATATGTCGACTCTCCGACTGTATCTGCATTAACATATGTCGACTCTCCGAATGTTACTGCATTAACGTATGTCGACTCTCCGACTGTTACTGTATTAACATATGTCGACTCTCCGACTGTTACTGCATTAACACATATCGACACTCCGACTGGTACTGCATTAACATATGTCGACTCTCCAACTGATACTGCATTAACATATGTCGACTCTCCGACTGTTACTGCATTAATATATGTCGACTCTCCGACTGTTATTACATTCACATATTCCGATTATCCAGCTGTTAATGTATTAACATATGTCGACTATCCGACTGTTACTGCATTAACACATGTCGACACTCCGACTGGTACTGCATTAACATATGTCGACTATCCGACTGTTACTGCAGTAACATATGTCGACACTCCGACTGTTACTGCATTAACATTTGTCGACTCTCCAGCTGTTATTGCATTAACATATGTCGACTCTCCAGCTGTTATTGCATTACCATATGTCGACTCTCCGACTGTTACTGCATTAACATATGTCGACTCTCCGACTGTTACTGCATTAACATATGTCGACTCTCCGACTGTTACTGCAATAACATATGTCGACTCTCCGACTGTTACTACATTAACATATGTCGACTCTCCGACTGTTACTGCATTAACATATGTCGACTCTCCGACTGTTACTGAATTAACATATGTCGACTCTCCGACTGTTACTGCATTAACATATGTCGACTCTCCAGCTGTTATGGCATTAACATATGTCGACTCTCCGACTGTTACTGAATTAACATATGTCGACTCTCCAGCTGTTATTGCATTAACATATGTCGACACTCCGACTGTTACTGAATTAACATATGTCGACTCTCCGACTGTTACTGCATTAACATATGTCGACTCTCCGACTGTTACTGCATTAACACATGTCGACACTCCGACTGGTACTGCATTAACATATGTCGACTCTCCGACTGTTACTGCATTAACATATGTCGACTCTCCGACTGTTACTGCATTAACATATGTCGACTCTCCGACTATTATTACATTCACATATGCCGATTATCCAGCTGTTAATGTATTAACATATGTCGACTATCCGACTGTTACTGCATTAACATATGTCGACTCTCCGACTTTTATTACATTAACATATGCCGATTATCCAGATGCTATTGTATTAACATATGTCGACTATCCGACTGTTACTACATTAACATATGTCGACTCTCCGACTGTTACTGCATTAACATATGTCGACTATTCGACTGTTACTGCATTAACATATGTCGACTCTGCGACTGTTACTGCATTAACATATGTCGACTCTCCGACTGTTACTGTATTAACATATGTCGACTCTCCGACTGTTACTGTATTAACATATGTCGACTCTCCGACTGTTACTGCATTAACATATGTCGACTCTCCGACTGGTACTGCATTAACATATGTCGACTCTACAGCTGTTATTACATTAACATGTGTCGACTCTCCAGCTGTTATTGCATTAACATATGTCGACTATCCAGCTGTTACTGCATTAACATATGTCGACTCTCCGACTGTTACTGCATTAACATATGTCGACTCTCCGACTGTTATTGCATTGAAATATGTCGACTCTCCGACTGTTACTGCATTAACATGTGTCGACTCTCCGACTTTTATTACATTAACATATGCCGATTATCCAGCTGTTATTGTATTACCATATGTCGACTATCCGACTGTTACTGCATTAACATATGTCGACTCTCCGACTGTTACTGCATTAACATATGTCGATTATCCAGCTGCTAATGTATTAACATATGTCGACTATCCGACTGTTACTACATTAACATATGTCGACTCTCGGACTATTACTGCATTAACATATGTCGACTCTCCGACTGTTACTGCATTAATATATGTCGACTCTCCGAATGTTACTGCATTAACATATGTCGACGCTCCGAATGTTACTGCATTAACATATGTCGACTCTCCGACTGTATCTGCATTAACATATGTCGACTCTCCGAATGTTACTGCATTAACGTATGTCGACTCTCCGACTGTTACTGTATTAACATATGTCGACTATCCGACTCTTACTGCATTAACAAATGTCGACACTCCGACTGGTACTGCATTAACATATGTCGATTATCCATCTGCTATTGTATTAACATATGTCGACTATCCGACTGTTACTGCATTAACATATGTCGACTATCCGACTGTTACCGCATTAACATATGTCGACTCTCCGACTGTTACTGCATTAACATATGTCGACTCTCCGACTGTTACTGCATTAACATATGTCGACTCTCCGACTGTTACTGCATTCACATATGTCGACTATCCGACTGTTACTGCATTGACATATGTCGACTCTCCAGCTGTTATTGCATTAACATATGTCGAATCTCCGAATGTTATTACATTCACATATGCCTATTATCCAGCTGTTATTGTATTAACATATGTCGACTATCCGACTGTTACTGCATTAACACATGTCGACACTCCGACTGTATCTGCATTAACATATGTCGACTATCCGACTGTTACTGCATTAACATATGTCGACTATCCGACTGTTACTGCATTAACATATGTCGACTATCCGACTGTTACTGCATTAACATATGTCGACTCTCCGACTGTTACTGCATTAACATATGTCGACTATCCGACTGTTATTGCATTAACATATGTCGACTATCCGACTGTTACTGCATTAACATATGTCGACTATCCGACTGTTACTGCATTAACATATGTCGACTCTCCGACTGTTACTGCATTAACATATGTCGATTATCCAGCTGCTATTGTATTAACATATGTCGACTATCCGACTGTTACTACATTAACATATGTCGACTCTCCGACTGTTACTTCATTAACATATGTCGACTATCCGACTGTTACTGCATTAACATATGTCGACTCTCCGACTGTTACTGCATTAACATATGTCGACTCTCCGACTGTTACTGAATTAACATATGTCGACTCTCCGACTGTTACTGCATCAAAATATGTCGACTCTCCAGCTGTTATGGCATTAACATATGTCGACTCTCCGACTGTTACTGAATTAACATATGTCGACGCTCCAGCTGTTATTGCATTAACATATGTCGACTCTCCGACTGTTACTGAATTAACATATGTCGACTCTCCGACTGTTACTGAATTAACATATGTCGACTATCCGACTGTTACTGCATTAACATATGTCGACTCTCCGACTGTTACTGCATTAACATGTGTCGACTCTCCGACTTTTATTACATTAACATATGCCGATTATCCAGCTGTTATTGTATTAACATATGTCGACTATCCGACTGTTACTGCATTAACATATGTCGACTCTCCGACTGTTACTGCATTAACATATGTCGATTATCCAGCTGCTAATGTATTAACATATGTCGACTATCCGACTGTTACTACATTAACATATGTCGACTCTCGGACTGTTACTGCATTAACATATGTCGACTCTCCGACTGTTACTGCATTGAAATATGTCGACTCTCCGAATGTTACTGCATTAACATATGTCGACGCTCCGACTGTTACTGAATTAACATATGTCGACTCTCCGACTGTATCTGCATTAACATATGTCGACTCTCCGAATGTTACAGCATTAACATATGTCGACTCTCCGACTGTTACTGTATTAACATATGTCGACTCTCCGACTGTTACTGCATTAACATATGTCGACTCTCCGACTGTTACTGCATTAACATATGTCGACTCTCCGACTGTTACTGCATTAACATATGTCGACTCTCCAACTGTTACTGCATTAACATATGTCGACTCTCCGACTGTTACTGCATTAACATATGTCGACTCTCCGACTGTTATTACATTAACATATGTCGACTATCCGACTGTTACTGCATTAACATATGTCGACTCTCCGACTGTTACTGCATTAACATATGTCGACTCTCCGACTGTTACTGCATTAACATATGTCGACTATCCGACTGTTACTGCATTAACATATGTCGACTCTCCGACTGTTACTGCATTAACATATGTCGACTCTCCGACTGTTATTGCATTAACATATGTCGACTCTCCGACTGTTACTGCATTAACATATGTCGACTCTCCGACTGTTACTGCATTAACATATGTCGACTCTCCGACTGTTACTGCATTAACATATGTCGACTCTCCGACTGTTACTGCATTAACATATGTCGACTCTCCGACTGTTACTGCATTAACATATGTCGACTCTCCGACTGTTACTGCATTAACATATGTCGACTCTCCGACTGTTACTGCATTAACATATGTCGACTCTCCGACTGTTACTGCATTAACATATGTCGACTCTCCGACTGTTATTGCATTAACATATGTCGACACTCCGACTGTTATTGCATTAACATATGTCGTCTCTCCGACTGTTACTGCATTAAGATATGTCGACACTCCGACTGTTATTGCATTAACACATGTCGACTCTCCGACTGTTATTGCATTAACATATGTCGTCTCTCCGACTGTTATTACATTATCATATGTCGACTCTCCGACTGTTATTGCATTAACAAATGTCGACTTTCCAGCTGTCATTGCATTAACATATGTCGACTCTCCAGCTGTTATTGCATTAACATATGTCGACACTCCAGCTGTTATTGCATTAACATATGTCGACTCTCCGACTGTTACTGCATTAACATATGTCGACTCTCCGACTGTTACTGCATTAACATATGTCGACTCTCCGACTATTACTGCATTAACATATGTCGACTCTCCGACTGTTACTGCATTAACATAAGTCGACTCTGCGACTGTTATTGCATTAACATATGTCGACTCTCCGACTGTTACTGAATTAACATATGTCGACTCTCCGACTGTTACTGCATCAAAATATGTCGACTCTCCTGCTGTTATGGCATTAACATATGTCGACTCTCCGACTGTTACTGAATTAACATATGTCGACTCTCCAGCTGTTATTGCATTAACATATGTCGACTCTTCGACTGTTACTGAATTAACATATGTCGACTCTCCGACTGTTACTGCATTAACATATTTCGACTCTCCGACTGTAACAGCATTAACACATGTCGACACTCCGACTGGTACTGCATTAAAATATGTCGACTCTCCGACTGTTACTGCATTAACATATGTCGACTCTCCGACTGTTATTACATTCACATATGCCGATTATCCAGCTGTTAATGTATTAACATATGTCGACTATCCGACTCTTACTGCATTAACAAATGTCGACACTCCGACTGGTACTGCATTAACATATGTCGATTATCCATCTGCTATTGTATTAACATATGTCGACTATCCGACTGTTACTGCATTAACATATGTCGACTATCCGACTGTTACCGCATTAACATATGTCGACTCTCCGACTGTTACTGCATTAACATATGTCGACTCTCCGACTGTTACTGCATTAACATATGTCGACTCTCCGACTGTTACTGCATTCACATATGTCGACTATCCGACTGTTACTGCATTGACATATGTCGACTCTCCAGCTGTTATTGCATTAACATATGTCGAATCTCCGAATGTTATTACATTCACATATGCCTATTATCCAGCTGTTATTGTATTAACATATGTCGACTATCCGACTGTTACTGCATTAACACATGTCGACACTCCGACTGTATCTGCATTAACATATGTCGACTATCCGACTGGTACTACATTAACATATGTCGACTATCCGACTGTTACTGCATTAACATATGTCGACTATCCGACTGTTACTGCATTAACATATGTCGACTCTCCGACGGTTACTGCATTAACATGTGTCGACTCTCCGACTTTTATTACATTAACATATGTCGATTATCCAGCTGTTATTGTATTAACATATGTCGACTATCCGACTGTTACTGCATTAACATATGTCGACTCTCCGACTGTTACTGCATTAACATATGTCGATTATCCAGCTGCTATTGTATTAACATATGTCGACTATCCGACTGTTACTACATTAACATATGTCGACTCTCCGACTGTTACTTCATTAACATATGTCGACTATCCGACTGTTACTGCATTAACATATGTCGACTCTCCGACTGTTACTGCATTAACATATGTCGACTCTCCGACTGTTACTGAATTAACATATGTCGACTCTCCGACTGTTACTGCATCAAAATATGTCGACTCTCCAGCTGTTATGGCATTAACATATGTCGACTCTCCGACTGTTACTGAATTAACATATGTCGACGCTCCAGCTGTTATTCATTAACATATGTCGACTCTCCGACTGTTACTGAATTAACATATGTCGACTCTCCGACTGTTACTGAATTAACATATGTCGACTATCCGACTGTTACTGCATTAACATATGTCGACTCTCCGACTGTTACTGCATTAACATGTGTCGACTCTCCGACTTTTATTACATTAACATATGCCGATTATCCAGCTGTTATTGTATTAACATATGTCGACTATCCGACTGTTACTGCATTAACATATGTCGACTCTCCGACTGTTACTGCATTAACATATGTCGATTATCCAGCTGCTAATGTATTAACATATGTCGACTATCCGACTGTTACTACATTAACATATGTCGACTCTCGGACTGTTACTGCATTAACATATGTCGACTCTCCGACTGTTACTGCATTGAAATATGTCGACTCTCCGAATGTTACTGCATTAACATATGTCGACGCTCCGACTGTTACTGAATTAACATATGTCGACTCTCCGACTGTATCTGCATTAACATATGTCGACTCTCCGAATGTTACAGCATTAACGTATGTCGACTCTCCGACTGTTACTGTATTAACATATGTCGACTCTCCGACTGTTACTGCATTAACATATGTCGACTCTCCGACTGTTACTGCATGAACACATGTCGACACTCCGACTGGTACTGCATTAACATATGTCGACTCTCCAACTGTTACTGCATTAACATATGTCGACTCTCCGACTGTTACTGCATTAACATATGTCGACTCTCCGACTGTTATTACATTCACATATGCCGATTATCCAGCTGTTAATGTATTAACATATGTCGACTATCCGACTGTTACTGCATTCACACATGTCGACACTCCGACTGGTACTGCATTAACATATGTCGACTATCCGACTGTTACTGCAGTAACATATGTCGACTCTCCGACTGTTACTGCATTAACATTTGTCGACTCTCCAGCTGTTATTGCATTAACATATGTCGACTCTCCAGCTGTTATTGCATTACCATATGTCGACTCTCCGACTGTTACTGCATTAACATATGTCGACTCTCCGACTGTTACTGCATTAACATATGTCGACTCTCCGACTGTTACTGCATTAACATATGTCGACTCTGCGATTCTTACTGCATTAACATATGTCGACTCTCCGACTGTTACTGCATTAACATATGTCGACTCTCCGACTGTTACTGCATTAACATATGTCGACTCTCCGACTGTTACTGCATTAACATATGTCGACTCTCCGACTGTTACTGCATTAACATATGTCGACTCTACAGCTGTTATTACATTAACATATGTCGACTCTCCGACTGTTATTGCATTAACATATGTCGACTCTCCAGCTGTTATTGCATTAACATATGTCGACTCTCCAGCTGTTATTGCATTAACATATGTCGACTATCCAGCTGTTACTGCATTAACATATGTCGACTCTCCGACTGTTACTGCATTAACATATGTCGACTCTCCGACTGTTATTGCATTGAAATATGTCGACTCTCCGAATGTTACTGCATTAACATATGTCGACGCTCCGAATGTTACTGCATTAACATATGTCGACTCTCCGACTGTATCTGCATTAACATATGTCGACTCTCCGAATGTTACTGCATTAACATATGTCGACTCTCCGACTGTTACTGCATTAACATATGTCGAATCTCCGACTGTTACTGCATTAACATATGTCGACTCTCCGAATGTTACTGCATTAACATATGTCGACTCTCCGACTGTTACTGCATTAACATATGTCGACTCTCCGACTGTTATTGCATTAACATATGTCGACACTCCGACTGTTATTGCATTAACATATGTCGTCTCTCCGACTGTTACTGCATTAAGATATGTCGACACTCCGACTGTTATTGCATTAACACATGTCGACTCTCCGACTGTTATTGCATTAACATATGTCGTCTCTCCGACTGTTATTACATTATCATATGTCGACTCTCCGACTGTTATTGCATTAACATATGTCGACTTTCCAGCTGTCATTGCATTAACATATGTCGACTCTCCAGCTGTTATTGCATTAACATATGTCGACACTCCAGCTGTTATTGCATTAACATATGTCGACTCTCCGACTGTTACTGCATTAACATATGTCGACTCTCCGACTGTTACTGCATTAACATATGTCGACTCTCCGACTATTACTGCATTAACATATGTCGACTCTCCGACTGTTACTGCATTAACATAAGTCGACTCTGCGACTGTTACTGCATTAACATATGTCGACTCTCCGACTGTTACTGAATTAACATATGTCGACTCTCCGACTGTTACTGCATCAACATATGTCGACTCTCCTGCTGTTATGGCATTAACATATGTCGACTCTCCGACTGTTACTGAATTAACATATGTCGACTCTCCAGCTGTTATTGCATTAACATATGTCGACTCTTCGACTGTTACTGAATTAACATATGTCGACTCTCCGACTGTTACTGCATTAACATATTTCGACTCTCCGACTGTAACAGCATTAACACATGTCGACACTCCGACTGGTACTGCATTAACATATGTCGACTCTCCGACTGTTACTGCATTAACATATGTTATTACATTCACATATGCCGATTATCCAGCTGTTAATGTATTAACATATGTCGACTATCCGACTCTTACTGCATTAACAAATGTCGACACTCCGACTGGTACTGCATTAACATATGTCGATTATCCATCTGCTATTGTATTAACATATGTCGACTATCCGACTGTTACTACATTAACATATGTCGACTCTCCGACTGTTACTGCATTAACATATGTCGACTATCCGACTGTTACCGCATTAACATATGTCGACTCTCCGACTGTTACTGCATTAACATATGTCGACTCTCCGACTGTTACTGCATTAACATATGTCGACTCTCCGACTGTTACTGCATTCACATATGTCGACTATCCGACTGTTACTGCATTGACATATGTCGACTCTCCAGCTGTTATTGCATTAACATATGTCGAATCTCCGAATGTTATTACATTCACATATGCCTATTATCCAGCTGTTATTGTATTAACATATGTCGACTATCCGACTGTTACTGCATTAACACATGTCGACACTCCGACTGTATCTGCATTAACATATGTCGACTATCCGACTGGTACTACATTAACATATGTCGACTATCCGACTGTTACTGCATTAACATATGTCGACTATCCGACTGTTACTGCATTAACATATGTCGACTCTCCGACGGTTACTGCATTAACATGTGTCGACTCTCCGACTTTTATTACATTAACATATGTCGATTATCCAGCTGTTATTGTATTAACATATGTCGACTATCCGACTGTTACTGCATTAACATATGTCGACTCTCCGACTGTTACTGCATTAACATATGTCGATTATCCGACTGTTACTGCATTAACACATGTCGACACTCCGACTGTATCTGCATTAACATATGTCGACTATCCGACTGGTACTACATTAACATATGTCGACTATCCGACTGTTACTGCATTAACATATGTCGACTATCCGACTGTTACTGCATTAACATATGTCGACTCTCCGACGGTTACTGCATTAACATGTGTCGACTCTCCGACTTTTATTACATTAACATATGTCGATTATCCAGCTGTTATTGTATTAACATATGTCGACTATCCGACTGTTACTGCATTAACATATGTCGACTCTCCGACTGTTACTGCATTAACATATGTCGATTATCCAGCTGCTATTGTATTAACATATGTCGACTATCCGACTGTTACTACATTAACATATGTCGACTCTCCGACTGTTACTTCATTAACATATGTCGACTATCCGACTGTTACTGCATTAACATATGTCGACTCTCCGACTGTTACTGCATTAACATATGTCGACTCTCCGACTGTTACTGAATTAACATATGTCGACTCTCCGACTGTTACTGCATCAAAATATGTCGACTCTCCAGCTGTTATGGCATTAACATATGTCGACTATCCGACTGTTACTGAATTAACATATGTCGACTCTCCAGCTGTTATTGCATTAACATATGTCGACTCTCCGACTGTTACTGAATTAACATATGTCGACTCTCCGACTGTTACTGAATTAACATATGTCGACTATCCGACTGTTACTGCATTAACATATGTCGACTCTCCGACTGTTACTGCATTAACATGTGTCGACTCTCCGACTTTTATTACATTAACATATGCCGATTATCCAGCTGTTATTGTATTAACATATGTCGACTATCCGACTGTTACTGCATTAACATATGTCGACTCTCCGACTGTTACTGCATTAACATATGTCGATTATCCAGCTGCTAATGTATTAACATATGTCGACTATCCGACTGTTACTACATTAACATATGTCGACTCTCGGACTGTTACTGCATTAACATATGTCGACTCTCCGACTGTTACTGCATTGAAATATGTCGACTCTCCGAATGTTACTGCATTAACATATGTCGACGCTCCGACTGTTACTGAATTAACATATGTCGACTCTCCGACTGTATCTGCATTAACATATGTCGACTCTCCGAATGTTACAGCATTAACGTATGTCGACTCTCCGACTGTTACTGTATTAACATATGTCGACTCTCCGACTGTTACTGCATTAACATATGTCGACTCTCCGACTGTTACTGCATGAACACATGTCGACACTCCGACTGGTACTGCATTAACATATGTCGACTCTCCAACTGTTACTGCATTAACATATGTCGACTCTCCGACTGTTACTGCATTAACATATGTCGACTCTCCGACTGTTATTACATTCACATATGCCGATTATCCAGCTGTTAATGTATTAACATATGTCGACTATCCGACTGTTACTGCATTCACACATGTCGACACTCCGACTGGTACTGCATTAACATATGTCGACTATCCGACTGTTACTGCAGTAACATATGTCGACTCTCCGACTGTTACTGCATTAACATTTGTCGACTCTCCAGCTGTTATTGCATTAACATATGTCGACTCTCCAGCTGTTATTGCATTACATATGTCGACTCTCCGACTGTTACTGCATTAACATATGTCGACTCTCCGACTGTTACTGCATTAACATATGTCGACTCTCCGACTGTTACTGCATTAACATATGTCGACTCTGCGATTCTTACTGCATTAACATATGTCGACTCTCCGACTGTTACTGCATTAACATATGTCGACTCTCCGACTGTTACTGCATTAACATATGTCGACTCTCCGACTGTTACTGCATTAACATATGTCGACTCTCCGACTGTTATTGCATTAACATATGTCGACACTCCGACTGTTATTGCATTAACATATGTCGTCTCTCCGACTGTTACTGCATTAAGATATGTCGACACTCCGACTGTTATTGCATTAACACATGTCGACTCTCCGACTGTTATTGCATTAACATATGTCGTCTCTCCGACTGTTATTACATTATCATATGTCGACTCTCCGACTGTTATTGCATTAACATATGTCGACTTTCCAGCTGTCATTGCATTAACATATGTCGACTCTCCAGCTGTTATTGCATTAACATATGTCGACACTCCAGCTGTTATTGCATTAACATATGTCGACTCTCCGACTGTTACTGCATTAACATATGTCGACTCTCCGACTGTTACTGCATTAACATATGTCGACTCTCCGACTATTACTGCATTAACATATGTCGACTCTCCGACTGTTACTGCATTAACATAAGTCGACTCTGCGACTGTTATTGCATTAACATATGTCGACTCTCCGACTGTTACTGAATTAACATATGTCGACTCTCCGACTGTTACTGCATCAAAATATGTCGACTCTCCTGCTGTTATGGCATTAACATATGTCGACTCTCCGACTGTTACTGAATTAACATATGTCGACTCTCCAGCTGTTATTGCATTAACATATGTCGACTCTTCGACTGTTACTGAATTAACATATGTCGACTCTCCGACTGTTACTGCATTAACATATTTCGACTCTCCGACTGTAACAGCATTAACACATGTCGACACTCCGACTGGTACTGCATTAAAATATGTCGACTCTCCGACTGTTACTGCATTAACATATGTCGACTCTCCGACTGTTATTACATTCACATATGCCGATTATCCAGCTGTTAATGTATTAACATATGTCGACTATCCGACTCTTACTGCATTAACAAATGTCGACACTCCGACTGGTACTGCATTAACATATGTCGATTATCCATCTGCTATTGTATTAACATATGTCGACTATCCGACTGTTACTGCATTAACATATGTCGACTATCCGACTGTTACCGCATTAACATATGTCGACTCTCCGACTGTTACTGCATTAACATATGTCGACTCTCCGACTGTTACTGCATTAACATATGTCGACTCTCCGACTGTTACTGCATTCACATATGTCGACTATCCGACTGTTACTGCATTGACATATGTCGACTCTCCAGCTGTTATTGCATTAACATATGTCGACTCTCCGAATGTTATTACATTCACATATGCCTATTATCCAGCTGTTATTGTATTAACATATGTCGACTATCCGACTGTTACTGCATTAACACATGTCGACACTCCGACTGTATCTGCATTAACATATGTCGACTATCCGACTGGTACTACATTAACATATGTCGACTATCCGACTGTTACTGCATTAACATATGTCGACTATCCGACTGTTACTGCATTAACATATGTCGACTCTCCGACGGTTACTGCATTAACATGTGTCGACTCTCCGACTTTTATTACATTAACATATGTCGATTATCCAGCTGTTATTGTATTAACATATGTCGACTATCCGACTGTTACTGCATTAACATATGTCGACTCTCCGACTGTTACTGCATTAACATATGTCGATTATCCAGCTGCTATTGTATTAACATATGTCGACTATCCGACTGTTACTACATTAACATATGTCGACTCTCCGACTGTTACTTCATTAACATATGTCGACTATCCGACTGTTACTGCATTAACATATGTCGACTCTCCGACTGTTACTGCATTAACATATGTCGACTCTCCGACTGTTACTGAATTAACATATGTCGACTCTCCGACTGTTACTGCATCAAAATATGTCGACTCTCCAGCTGTTATGGCATTAACATATGTCGACTATCCGACTGTTACTGAATTAACATATGTCGACGCTCCAGCTGTTATTTCATTAACATATGTCGACTCTCCGACTGTTACTGAATTAACATATGTCGACTCTCCGACTGTTACTGAATTTACATATGTCGACTATCCGACTGTTACTGCATTAACATATGTCGACTCTCCGACTGTTACTGCATTAACATGTGTCGACTCTCCGACTTTTATTACATTAACATATGCCGATTATCCAGCTGTTATTGTATTAACATATGTCGACTATCCGACTATTACTGCATTAACATATGTCGACTATCCGACTGTTACTGCATTAACATATGTCGATTATCCAGCTGCTAATGTATTAACATATGTCGACTATCCGACTGTTACTACATTAACATATGTCGACTCTCGGACTGTTACTGCATTAACATATGTCGACTCTCCGACTGTT
>JABXNX010000416.1:0-17408 GCA_014843695.1 Archivesica marissinica | reverse complement strand
AAACCTAATATGCTATGACATGTTACATTACAATTACATGCGCAAACCTAATATGCTACGACATGTTACATTACAATTACATACCCAAACCTAATATGCTATGACAGGTTACATTACATACCCAAACCTAATATGCTATGACATGTTACATTACAATTACATACCCAAACCTAATATGCTATGACAGGTTACATTACATTACATACCCAAACCTAATATGCTGCGACAGGTTACATTACAATTACATACCCAAACCTAATATGCTACGACATGTTACAATTACAATTACATACCCAAACCTAATATGCTATGACAGGTTACATTACAATTACATACCCAAACCTAATATGCTACGACAGGTTACATTACATACCCAAACCTAATATGCTACGACAGGTTACATTACAATTACATACCCAAACCTAATATGCTACGACAGGTTACATTACATACCCAAACCTAATATGCTACGACAGGTTACATTACATACCCAAACCTAATATGCTATGACATGTTACATTACAATTACATACCCAAACCTAATATGCTACGACAGGTTACATTACAATTACATACCCAAACCTAATATGCTATGACAGGTTACATTACATTACATACCCAAACCTAATATGCTACGACAGGTTACATTACAATTACATACCCAAACCTAATATGCTACGACATGTTACATTACAATTACATACCCAAACCTAATATGCTATGACAGGTTACATTACATGCCCAAACCTAATATGCTATGACAGGTTACATTACATACCCAAACCTAATATGCTATGACATGTTACATTACACTACATACCCAAACCTAATATGCTATGACAGGTTACATTACATTACATACCCAAACCTAATATGCTATGACAGGTTACATTACATTACATACCCAAACCTAATATGCTATGACATGTTACATTACACTACATACCCAAACCTAATATGCTATGACAGGTTACATTACATTACATACCCAAACCTAATATGCTATGACAGGTTACATTACATTACATACCCAAACCTAATATGCTATGACATGTTACATTACACTACATACCCAAACCTAATATGCTATGACAGGTTACATTACATTACATACCCAAACCTAATATGCTATGACAGGTTACATTACATTACATACCCAAACCTAATATGCTATGACATGTTACATTACACTACATACCCAAACCTAATATGCTATGACAGGTTACATTACATTACATACCCAAACCTAATATGCTATGACAGGTTACATTACAATACATACCCAAACCTAATATGCTATGACAGGTTACATTACATACCCAAACCTAATATGCTATGACAGGTTACATTACATACCCAAACCTAATATGCTACGACAGGTTACATTACATACCCAAACCTAATATGCTACGACAGGTTACATTACATTACATACCCAAACCTAATATGCTACGACAGGTTACATTACATACCCAAACCTAATATGCTACGACAGGTTACATTACATACCCAAACCTAATATGCTATGACAGGTTACATTACATACCCAAACCTAATATGCTATGACAGGTTACATTACATACCCAAACCTAATATGCTACGACAGGTTACATTACATTACATACCCAAACCTAATATGCTATGACAGGTTACATTACATTACATACCCAAACCTAATATGCTACGACAGGTTACATTACATACCCAAACCTAATATGCTATGACAGGTTACATTACATACCCAAACCTAATATGCTACGACAGGTTACATTACATACCCAAACCTAATATGCTATGACATGTTACATTACAATTACATACCCAAACCTAATATGCTATGACAGGTTACATTACAATTACATACCCAAACCTAATATGCTATGACAGGTTACATTACAATTACATACCCAAACCTAATATGCTATGACAGGTTACATTACAATTACATACCCAAACCTAATATGCTATGACAGGTTACATTACATACCCAAACCTAATATGCTATGACATGTTACATTACATACCCAAACCTAATATGCTATGACAGGTTACATTACATGCCCAAACCTAATATGCTATGACAGGTTACATTACATACCCAAACCTAATATGCTATGACATGTTACATTACATACCCAAACCTAATATGCTATGACAGGTTACATTACATACCCAAACCTAATATGCTATGACAGGTTACATTACATACCCAAACCTAATATGCTATGACATGTTACATTACATACCCAAACCTAATATGCTATGACAGGTTACATTACATACCCAAACCTAATATGCTATGACAGGTTACATTACATACCCAAACCTAATATGCTATGACATGTTACATTACATACCCAAACCTAATATGCTATGACAGGTTACATTACATGCCCAAACCTAATATGCTATGACAGGTTACATTACATACCCAAACCTAATATGCTATGACATGTTACATTACATACCCAAACCTAATATGCTATGACAGGTTACATTACATGCCCAAACCTAATATGCTATGACAGGTTACATTACATACCCAAACCTAATATGCTACGACAGGTTACATTACAATTACATACCCAAACCTAATATGCTATGACAGGTTACATTACAATTACATACCCAAACCTAATATGCTATGACAGGTTACATTACATACCCAAACCTAATATGCTATGACAGGTTACATTACAATTACATACCCAAACCTAATATGCTATGACAGGTTACATTACATACCCAAACCTAATATGCTATGACAGTTACATTACATACCCAAACCTAATATGCTATGACAGGTTACATTACAATTACATACCCAAACCTAATATGCTACGACATGTTACATTACAATTACATACCCAAACCTAATATGCTACGACATGTTACAACAATTACATACCCAAACCTAATATGCTACGACAGGTTACATTACATACCCAAACCTAATATGCTATGACATGTTACAACAATTACATACCCAAACCTAATATGCTATGACAGGTTACAACAATTACATACCCAAACCTAATATGCTATGACAGGTTACATTACATACCCAAACCTAATATGCTACGACATGTTACATTACATACCCAAACCTAATATGCTATGACATGTTACATTACAATTACATACCCAAACCTAATATGCTATGACATGTTACATTACAATTACATACCCAAACCTAATATGCTATGACATGTTACATTACAATTACATACCCAAACCTAATATGCTATGACAGGTTACATTACATACCCAAACCTAATATGCTATGACAGGTTACATTACACAAACCTAATATGCTACGACAGTTACATTACAATTACATACCCAAACCTAATATGCTATGACAGGACATTACATACCCAAACCTAATATGCTATGACAGGTTACATTACAATTACATACCCAAACCTAATATGCTATGACAGGTTACATTACATTACATACCCAAACCTAATATGCTACGACAGGTTACATTACAATTACATACCCAAACCTAATATGCTACGACATGTTACAAACAATTACATACCCAAACCTAATATGCTATGACAGGTTACATTACAATTACATACCCAAACCTAATATGCTACGACAGGTTACATTACATACCCAAACCTAATATGCTACGACAGGTTACATTACAATTACATACCCAAACCTAATATGCTACGACAGGTTACATTACATACCCAAACCTAATATGCTACGACAGGTTACATTACATACCCAAACCTAATATGCTATGACATGTTACATTACAATTACATACCCAAACCTAATATGCTACGACAGGTTACATTACAATTACATACCCAAACCTAATATGCTATGACAGGTTACATTACATTACATACCCAAACCTAATATGCTACGACAGGTTACATTACAATTACATACCCAAACCTAATATGCTACGACATGTTACATTACAATTACATACCCAAACCTAATATGCTATGACAGGTTACATTACATGCCCAAACCTAATATGCTATGACAGGTTACATTACATACCCAAACCTAATATGCTATGACATGTTACATTACATACATACCCAAACCTAATATGCTATGACAGGTACATTACATTACATACCCAAACCTAATATGCTATGACAGGTTACATTACATTACATACCCAAACCTAATATGCTATGACATGTTACATTACACTACATACCCAAACCTAATATGCTATGACAGGTTACATTACATTACATACCCAAACCTAATATGCTATGACAGGTTACATTACATTACATACCCAAACCTAATATGCTATGACATGTTACATTACACTACATACCCAAACCTAATATGCTATGACAGGTTACATTACATTACATACCCAAACCTAATATGCTATGACAGGTTACATTACATTACATACCCAAACCTAATATGCTATGACATGTTACATTACACTACATACCCAAACCTAATATGCTATGACAGGTTACATTACATTACATACCCAAACCTAATATGCTATGACAGGTTACATTACATACCCAAACCTAATATGCTACGACATGTTACATTACATTACATACCCAAACCTAATATGCTATGACAGGTTACATTACATTACATACCCAAACCTAATATGCTACGACAGGTTACATTACATTACATACCCAAACCTAATATGCTATGACAGGTTACATTACATTACATACCCAAACCTAATATGCTATGACAGGTTACATTACATTACATACCCAAACCTAATATGCTACGACAGGTTACATTACATACCCAAACCTAATATGCTACGACAGGTTACATTACAATTACATACCCAAACCTAATATGCTACGACAGGTTACATTACATACCCAAACCTAATATGCTACGACAGGTTACATTACATACCCAAACCTAATATGCTACGACAGGTTACATTACAATTACATACCCAAACCTAATATGCTACGACAGGTTACATTACATACCCAAACCTAATATGCTACGACAGGTTACATTACATACCCAAACCTAATATGCTATGACAGGTTACATTACATACCCAAACCTAATATGCTACGACAGGTTACATTACATACCCAAACCTAATATGCTATGACAGGTTACATTACATACCCAAACCTAATATGCTACGACAGGTTACATTACATACCCAAACCTAATATGCTATGACAGGTACATACATTACATACCCAAACCTAATATGCTACGACAGGTTACATTACAATTACATACCCAAACCTAATATGCTACGACAGGTTACATTACATACCCAAACCTAATATGCTACGACAGGTTACATTACATACCCAAACCTAATATGCTACGACATGTTACATTACAATTACATACCCAAACCTAATATGCTACGACAGGTTACATTACATACCCAAACCTAATATGCTATGACAGGTTACATTACATACCCAAACCTAATATGCTACGACAGGTTACATTACATACCCAAACCTAATATGCTATGACAGGTTACATTACAATTACATACCCAAACCTAATATGCTATGACAGGTTACATTACAATTACATACCCAAACCTAATATGCTATGACAGGTTACATTACAATTACATACCCAAACCTAATATGCTATGACAGGTTACATTACAATTACATACCCAAACCTAATATGCTATGACATGTTACATTACATACCCAAACCTAATATGCTACGACATGTTACATTACATACCCAAACCTAATATGCTATGACAGGTTACATTACAATTACATACCCAAACCTAATATGCTATGACAGGTTACATTACAATTATTATTTAGTATGAATTATTTTATTATAATGCTATAAAATGCTAAGAAATATTATACTGAGAAGAAATAACACAACACAAAACCGTTCGGTAAAGTATGGTAGTAGATAGTAATAACACAAAACCGTTCGGTAAAGTATGGTAGTAGATAGTAATAACACAAAACCATTCGGTAAAGTATGCTTGTAGATAGTTCGGTAAAGTATGCTAGTAGATAGTAATGCAAAGGTTGAACTTCCAACTTATTGGAAAATGTTCGTTATGATATGGAAATATATATATATATATGGATCATCCAAGCCCTCATAACCCTGAATTACTGACCAGTACAATATTTATAAAAACTTCGAAACCTGAAACCTAAAAAACAGTAGGAAAGAGGTAACTGTATAAGTAGGTTGCTTTATCCACAATCATACATGTATATACATATTATAAATACTAGATTATGTATATATATTCTCCCCAATCCTACATGTATATACATATTATAAATACTAGATTATGTATATATATTCTCCCCAATGCTACATGTATATACATATTATAAATACTAGATTATGTATATATATTCTCCCCAATGCTACATGAAGATAGTACTTGTATATACTAGATTATGTATATATATATTCTCCCCAATCCTACATGAAGTACTTGTATATACTAGATTATGTATATATATATTCTCCCCAATCCTACATGAAGTACTTGTATATACTAGATTATGTATATATATATTCTCCCCAATGCTACATGAAGTACTTGTATATACTAGATTATGTATATATATATTCTCCCCAATGCTACATGAAGATAGTACTTGTATATACTAGATTATGTATATATATATTCTCCCCAATGCTACATGAAGTACTTGTATATACTAGATTATGTATATATATATTCTCCCCAATCCTACATGAAGTACTTGTATATACTAGATTATGTATATATATATTCTCCCCAATGCTACATGAAGTACTTGTATATACTAGATTATGTATATATATATTCTCCCCAATGCTACATGAAGTACTTGTATATACTAGATTATGTATATATATATTCTCCCCAATCCTACATGAAGTACTTGTATAGTTGTATACTTGTATAGTTGTATACTTGTATAGTTGTATAGTTCTGTGAATGAAAGATACATACACATTTGTTTCTGGATCGTAGACTTCAACTGATCGAAGGGAGGTTACTCCATCGTAACCGCCAAGCACGTACAAGCGTTTGTTTAATGCTGCCGCACCCAATGCACTGAAATCACACAATGTGTGTTGTATAACAGACGTTTTAACTCTATGTGGCACTGATGTGCCTTGCCTAAGGCCACAAACGTAATGGCTACAGCTGGGCGAAAACTCTGGACCTTTCACACCTGAAGCAAACAAGGTATACTATACAGACTATACAGACGTTTGTTCGATAGAGTGGGCATTTGTGTTACTTGTAAAATGACATAGCAGTTTCAAAGATATGGATCGGACACAAAAGATTCACCAACATCTGCATTACTATATACCCCATTTTCTAATTTCTGAAGGCTGTATCTTCTAAGCATCCGTTTGCAGGAAATGGATGCAATGTCCAGTAACAGTCGGGTGTTTTGTTCATTGCATAATGTAGGATTACCATTAATTTGCATATTATGGCATCAACACGACTTTGTAGCTAAATATACCTAAAGGGAAGTAATTCGTAAACAGTAATTTCATGAAAATCAGTTCATTAATACTAATAGGCAGAATTGTTGTTCAAATCTTAATAACTTTCAACTTGAAAATGCAACATAATAATTATGATTTCTATTCCTCAGAATATCTCAGTGTACAGCACATTCTAATCATCCATTCCTTACAATATCTCAGTGTACAGCACATTCTAATCATCCATTCCTTAGAATATCTCAGTGTACAGCACATTCTAATCATCCATTCCTTAGAATATCTCGGTGTACAGCACATTCTAATCATCCATTCCTTAGAATATCTCAGTGTACAGCACATTCTAATCATCCATTCCTTAGAATATCTCGGTGTACAGCACATTCTAATAATCCATTCCTTAGAATATCTCGGTGTACAGTACATTCTAATCATCCATTCCTTAGAATATCTCAGTGTACAGCACATTCTAATCATCCATTCCTTACAATATCTCAGTGTACAGTATATATATATATATAACAAATAATGGAACTTCAATGTCAAGAATTAAGTGTACCTTCTTTTACAGTTCATTGATGCCACTTTTTTCCATCTCTTCAAGTCCTGTTCGAACACTTCCACAGTACTCAACCTGTCCAGTCCATCATAGCCCCCTATGGCATATAACAACCCTGTAATGCAATGAATACAGAGACCTGCATAAACCCCCTATGGCATATAACAACCCTGTAATGCAATGAATACAGAGACCTGCATAAACCCCCTATGGCATATAACAACACTATAATGCAATGAATACAGAGATCTGCATAAACCCCCTATGGCATATAACAACACTATAATGCAATGAATACAGAGATCTGCATAAACCCCCTATGGCATATAACAACACTATAATGCAATGAATACAGAGACCTGCATAACCCCCCTATGGCATATAACAACCCTGTAATGCAATGAATACAGAGACCTGCATAAACCCCCTATGGCATATAACAACCCTGTAATGAACACAGAGACCTGCATATACTAAAAAGTAGAAGGTTTTTGTTTGTTCCAGAGTATGATCGAATTATATTTCACGGCATGAACATGAAAAGCATTAATTATTATCACGAGTGGTGCTAGCAAACATTACATGAGTATTAAGCGCTCATTCATTTAAAGCAGTCCTATATCGTATGAAATAAAAGATATTTAAAAAATTCAAATTTTACGTATGGGTAGCAATGCTGCTACGCATTCTTACATTATAATTTGTATAATTATGTTCAATTAGTAAAACAGTGTTTTTTTGCGATAAAACAAACTCTAAACCGAAAGTAGGACTTTCCGAATCGGTCGGTCACGCACTAGTTTACAATCGGAATGCATCGTCCCCATTTGTCCCACGTCTTTTTTAATTGAATTACTTGAGATGTCGATTCATACCTCTGTTACATTTAGACGACATCAAAAATGACGTCATAAAAGACACCATAAATGACTGGCAACTTGAGTCCGAAAATGTTCGTATTGACAACATTTTTACATGCAGCAGCTACATACCATACGTGCTAGGCAGTGAGAAATAAATTGTGTTATTCCACTGCTTTTAACAAGTGGATTTAATTTAACATGATTTAACTGATAAATTTATATAATTTCATTAGAAAGCATAAAATAACATTGTTTACTATATCTAACCCTAAACAGGCTCTATCCCAGGTTCACCCAACAATTTGTTTGTTTATTCGGGTTTTACGCCTTCATCAGCACCATTTTGAGCTATATCGCCAGCGGGCAGTTTACCTAACAAAACCTTTCCTGGGCAGGCTCCAGCGGTTAACAAGTACTTGGTGCACCAATCTTTATGAGAAACTGCCCACTCTTTCACATAAACAGACACGATCTAAGCTAGGCTCGAACCAGTGCCTATCAGTGATGATAGGTTAAAAGTCAGTGACCGTAACCACTAGACTTCATACAACACGACATGGGGTTACATGCAAAGGAGAATAAAGAACCTACCATTTAAGACAGTGACCCCGACTCTGCTTCTCATGGTGCTCATGGCTTCAGCCACCATCCAGCGACTCAGCAAGGGGTCGTAGCATTCCACTGCACTCAAAGAATCACCTGTAAGGAGAGCCATCAACATACGTAATCTTATATTGTTTATTGCCCGAGACAGTTAACCATCAACATACGTAATCTTATATTGTTTATTGCCGAGACAGTTAGCCATCAACATACGTAATCTTATATTGTTTATTGCCGAGACAGTTAGCCATCAACATACGTAATCTTATATTGTTTATTGCCGAGACAGTTAGCCATCAACATACGTAATCTTATATTGTTTATTGCCGAGACAGAGAGCCATCATCATACGTAATCTTATATTGTTTATTGCCGAGACAGAGAGCCATCATCATACGTAATCTTATATTGTTTGTTGCCGAGACAGAGAGCCATCATCATACGTAATCTTATATCGTTTATTGCCGAGACAGATAGCAGTGGTTAGCACCCTCTCTTCTCACCAATGCAACCTGGGTTTGATCCTCAGACTGGGAAGTTTGTAAGATTGTATTGTGATCGCCAAAATGGACTGGTGGGTGTTGTCCGGGTACCCCGATTTCCTCCAACATGAAGCATCATATACATGCTGCCATCAAGATTTCCTCCAACATGAAGCATCATATACATGCTGCCATCAAGATTTCCTCCAACATGAAGCATCATATACATGCTGCCATCAAGAGTGCATAATATACCGGTAAGTTGTGCTTATTTCGCAATCGTTGTAAAATAAAACAATTATAAAAATTATACTTTACCGAGAAAGTAGTTCAAGTTGGGTTGATTTGATAGCAACTTTTGTTGGCAATTACAGAATTGTTTTACCACTTTGCTGATTCTGTCTCATTTAACTATAATTATATGGAGTAACCTAGTAACCACGCTCGTTTAACTATAATTATATGGAGTAACCTAGTAACCACGCTCGTTTAACTATAATTATATGGAGTAACCTAGTAACCACGCTCGTTTAACTATAATTATATGGAGTAACCTAGTAACCACGCTCGTTTAACTATAATTATATGGAGTAACCTAGTAACCACGCTCGTTTAACTATAATTATATGGAGTAACCTAGTAACCACGCTCGTTTAACTATAATTATATGGAGTAACCTAGTAACCACGCTCGTTTAACTATAATTATATGGAGTAACCTAGTAACCACGCTCGTTTAACTATAATTATATGGAGTAACCTAGTAACCACGCTCGTTTAAACTATAATTATATGGAGTAACCTAGTAACCACGCTCGTTTAACTATAATTATATGGAGTAACCTAGTAACCACGCTCGTTTAACTATAATTATATGGAGTAACTAGTAACCACGCTCGTTTAACTATAATTATATGGAGTAACCTAGTAACCACGCTCGTTTAACTATAATTATATGGAGTAACCTAGTAACCACGCTCGTTTAACTATAATTATATGGAGTACCTAGTAACCACGCTCGTTTAACTATAATTATATGGAGTAACCTAGTAACCACGCTCGTTTAACTATAATTATTATAACCTAGTAACCAGTAACCTAGTAACCACGCTCGTTTAACTATAATTATATGGAGTAACCTAGTAACCACGCTCGTTTAACTATAATTATATGGAGTAACCTAGTAACCACGCTCGTTTAACTATAATTATATGGAGTAACCTAGTAACCACGCTCGTTTAACTATAATTATGGAGTAACCTAGTAACCACGCTCGTTTAACTATAATTATATGGAGTAACCTAGTAACCACGCTCGTTTAACTATAATTATATGGAGTAACCTAGTAACCACGCTCGTTTAACTATAATTATATGGAGTAACCTAGTAACCACGCTCGTTTAACTATAATTATATGGAGTAACCTAGTAACCACGCTCGTTTAACTATAATTATATGGAGTAACCTAGTAACCACGCTCGTTTAACTATAATTATTATAACCTAGTAACCACGCTCGTTTAACTATAATTATATGGAGTAACCTAGTAACCACGCTCGTTTAACTATAATTATATGGAGTAACCTAGTAACCACGCTCGTTTAACTATAATTATATGGAGTAACCAGTAACGCTCGTTTAACTATAATTATATGGAGTACCTAGTAACCACGCTCGTTTAACTATAATTATATGGAGTAACCTAGTAACCACGCTCGTTTAACTATAATTATATGGAGTAACCTAGTAACCACGCTCGTTTAACTATAATTATATGGAGTAACCTAGTAACCACGCTCGTTTAACTATAATTATATGGAGTAACCTAGTAACCACGCTCGTTTAGGAGTAACCTAGTAACCACGCTCGTTTAACTATAATATATGGAGTAACCTAGTAACCACGCTCGTTTAACTATAATTATATGGAGTAACCTAGTAACCACGCTCGTTTAACTATAATTATGTAACCTACCACGCTCGTTTAACTATAATTATATGGAGTAACCACGCTCGTTTAGTAACCACGGAACTATATATAAGGAGTAACCTAGTAACCACGCTCGTTTAACTATAATTATATGGAGTAACCTAGTAACCACGCTCGTTTAACTATAATTATAAGTAACCTAAACCACGCTCGTTAACTATAATTATATGGAAACCAGTAACCACGCTCGTTAACAAAAAACCTAGTAACCAAACAAAAAACCAAACCACCCAACAAAAAACCACCCAACAAAAAAAACCAAACCACCCAACAAAAAACCAAACCCCAACAAAAAAAACCAACCACGCTCGTTTAACTATAATTATAAAACCAAACCCCCAATATAATTATATGGAGTAACCACGCTCGTTTAACATAATATATGGAGAACCTAGTAACCACGCTCGTTTAACTATATATATGGAGTAACCTAGTAACCCACGTAACAATATTATAATTATATGGAGTAACCTAGTAACCACGCTCGTTTAACAGGGATTGTTATAATTATATGGAGTAACCTAGTAACCACGCTCGTTTAACAATATTATAATTATATGGAGTAACCTAGTAACCACGCTCGTTTAACATTATAATTATATGGAGTAACCTAGTAACCACGCTCGTTTAACAAATTATAATTATAGGAGTAACCTAGTAACCACGCTCGTTTAACAGGGATTAGTTATAATTATATGGAGTAACCTAGTAACCACGCTCGTTTAACAGGGATTAGTTATAATTATATGGAGTAACCTAGTAACCACGCTCGTTTAACAGGGATTAGTTATAATTATATGGAGTAACCTAGTAACCACGCTCGTTTAACAGGGATTAGTTATAATTATATGGAGTAACCTAGTAACCACGCTCGTTTAACAGGGATTAGTTATAATTATATGGAGTAACCTAGTAACCACGCTCGTTTAACAGGGATTAGTTATAATTATATGGAGTAACCTAGTAACCACGCTCGTTTAACAGGGATTAGTTATAATTATATGGAGTAACCTAGTAACCACGCTCGTTTAACAGGGATTAGTTATAATTATATGGAGTAACCTAGTAACCACGCTCGTTTAACAGGGATTAGTTATAATTATATGGAGTAACCTAGTAACCACGCTCGTTTAACAGGGATTAGTTATAATTATATGGAGTAACCTAGTAACCACGCTCGTTTAACAGGGATTAGTTTAAACATATTTTACTCAGTTCATTCAATATATTTACGGTATACAAATACACAGGATATCTGAAATGGATTGGAAAAGAAGCTGAGAGCTTATGTAAATTCCTTTCCATGAGGATGTTACAATATACAATTGTTAGCATTGAGAGCGGTTAGTGATACATGACGGGCATTGTCTTAAGTTCTTTTGACAGGGATTGAAGGATGTATACTGCATGAATTGTACAACCTTAGGGTACACAGAGGCGTTCAAACATACGGTACTCCTCATCCAAATAGGGTACACAGAGGCGTTCAAACATACGGTACTCCTCATCCAAATAGGGTACACAGAGGCGTTCAAACATACAGTACTCCTCATCCAAATAGGGTACACAGAGGCGTTCAAACATACAGTACGGTAGTCCTCATCCAAATAGGGTACACAGAGGCGTTCAAACATACGGTACTCCTCACCAATAGGGTACACAGAGGCATTCAAACATACAGTACTCCTCATCCAAAAGGTACACAGAGGCGTTCAAACATACGGTACTCCTATCCAAAAGGGTACACAGAGGCATTCAAACATACAGTACTCCTCATCCAAATAGGGTACACAGAGGCATTCAAACATACAGTACTCCTCATCCAAATAGGGTACACAGAGGCGTTCAAACATACAGTACTCCTCATCCAAATAGGGTACACAGAGGCGTTCAAACATACGGTACTCCTCATCCAAATAGGGTACACAGAGGCGTTCAGACATACAGTACTCCTCATCCAAATAGGGTACACAGAGGCGTTCAAACATACGGTACTCCTCATCCAAACAGGGTACATCACACATGACATCGAACCTCTCAGAAACCGTAGAAATATAAATAATTGAGTTGTTTTTCCTTGTTTTTCCTAGAGGCCACACAAACAACAGAAGTCCGTCTGATAAGACAAGTGAATGTAGTACTAACCCGAGGATGTGAGGCCACCAACAGCGTAGATCATCCCCGGTATATCGGTGCAACATCGCGGTCGTGCCTTGAACGTTTGTAGCAAGTGTCGTCTTTCCGGCATCAGATGATAATCCCTTGCAACATCCAACAGATCCCTAAATTAAAGAGATCTCTCTGTGTACACTGCTGTATCATGTCTAATTGTGACATGCATGGAAACATCATTTAAAGCTCTAAGGAATATCTTTCTGTGGTCTCCATGGGGACTGTTTCGTATTTTGGTAAAATATACATGCTAAACACAGTTTGGTTTTCTATGTTGGTTTGTTCGGGTTTTGCCGGTAACAACACCTTTCCTGGGCATGCTCCAGTGGCTCCAACTTTTTCATATAAACAGACACGGCCTTAGCAGGGCTCGAACTTGTGACCATCAGTTATGATAGGTTACAGTGGTATGCAAGTCAGCGCCCGTAAACACTCGACCACGGAGGCGGTCGGGAGTACACAGTATTTCATGTGGTATTGCAAATATATTATGTTACTGTAACCAAATCAAACACAAGATTATGCTTTCATATATATTACCCTGAGTATCACAATCAATAATGCTACTGTATACCTTCTAAATGCTCCAATGCATACACTCTCTTAGCATGGGTTCCAGTCTGTCGATTTTTCACTTTTTAGCTTCTGGTAAAATGAGGTTGATATTATCAGAAACTCAATACGGCCCAATTAATGGTCTCGGTGTTAAAATATATCGATGCCTGTTCCCACGCTAACACCCTCTAGACTACATGTAGATACAGATGTTTGTAGTGTTCTAGACTACATGTAGATACAGATGTTTGTAGTGTTCTAGACTACATGTAGATACAGATGTGTTGTAGTGTTCTAGACTACATGTAGATACAGATGTTTTGTAGTGTTCTAGACTACATGTAGATACAGATGTTTTGTAGTGTTCTAGACTACATGTAGATACAGATGTTTTGTAGTGCTCTAGACTACATGTAGATACAGATGTTTTGTAGTGCTCTAGACTACATGTAGATACAGATGTTTTGTAGTGTTCCAGACTACATGTAGATACAGATGTTTTGTAGTGCTCTAGACTACATGTAGATACAGATGTTTTGAAGTGCTCTAGACTACATGTAGATACAGATGTTTTGTAGTGTTCTAGACTACATGTAGATACAGATGTTTTGTAGTGTTCTAGACTACATGTAGATACAGATGTTTTGTAGTGTTCTAGACTACATGTAGATACAGATGTTTGAAGTGCTCTAGACTACATGTAGATACAGATGTTTTGTTGTGTTCCAGACTACATGTAGATACAGATGTTTTGTAGTGCTCTAGACTACATGTAGATACAGATGTTTTGAAGTGCTCTAGACTACATGTAGATACAGATGTTTTGTAGTGTTCCAGACTACATGTAGATACAGATGTTTTGTAGTGCTCCAGACTATATGTAGATACAGATGTTTTGTAGTGCTCCAGACTACATGTAGATACAGATGTTTTGTAGTGCTCCAGACTACATGTAGATACAGATGTTTTGTAGTGCTCCAGACTATATGTAGATACAGATGTTTTGTAGTGCTCCAGACTACATGTAGATACAGATGTTTTGTAGTGCTCCAGACTACATGTAGATACAGATGTTTTGTAGTGCTCCAGACTACATGTAGATACAGATGTTTTGTAGTGCTCCAGACTACATGTAGATACAGATGTTTTGTAGTGCTCCAGACTACATGTAGATACAGATGTGTTGTAGTGCTCCAGACTACATGTAGATACAGATGTTTTGAAGTGCTCTAGACTACATGTAGATACAGATGTTTTGTAGTGTTCCAGACTATATGTAGATACAGATGTTTTGTAGTGTTCTAGACTACATGTAGATACAGATGTTTTGTAGTGCTCCAGACTACATGTAGATACAGATGTTTTGTAGTGTTCCAGACTACATGTAGATACAGATGTTTTGTAGTGTTCCAGACTACATGTAGATACAGATGTTTTGTAGTGCTCCAGACTACATGTAGATACAGATGTTTTGTAGTGTTCCAGACTACATGTAGATACAGATGTTTTGTAGTGTTCCAGACTACATGTAGATACAGATGTTTTGAAGTGTTCCAGACTACATGTAGATACAGATGTTTTGTAGTGCTCCAGACTACATGTAGATACAGATGTGTTGTAGTGCTCTAGACTACATGTAGATGTGTTGAAGTGCACAATATTTTGTTGTTAAAATAATATTTGCAATAGGTTCCACCACTCTATTTGTAATGTTTCCTGTAACCTAGAACTCACCTGCATTTATGATCTGTAACCTAGAACTCACCTGCATTTATGATCTGTAACCTAGAACTCACCTGCATTTATGATCTGTAACCTAGAACTCACCTGCATTTATGATCTGTAACCTAGAACTCACCTGCATTTATGATCTGTAACCTAGAACTCACCTGCATTTATGATCTGTAACCTAGAACTCACCTGCATTTATGATCTGTAACCTAGAACTCACCTGCATTTATGATCTGTAACCTAGAACTCAACTGCATTTATGATCTGTAACCTAGAACTCACCTGCATTTATGATCTGTAACCTAGAACTCAACTGCATTTATGATCTGTAACCTAGAACTCAACTGCATTTATGATCTGTAACCTTGAACTCACCTGCATTTATGATCTGTAACCTAGAACTCACCTGCATTTATGATCTGTAACCTAGAACTCAACTGCATTTATGATCTGTAACCTTGAACTCACCTGCATTTATGATCTGTAACCTAGAACTCACCTGCATTTATGATCTGTAACCTAGAACTCAACTGCATTTATGATCTGTAACCTTGAACTCACCTGCATTTATGATCCGATTTAATGAGTTCTTCTGAAGCCACCCTATCACTAAGGTATTGCGGTGTGAGTAGAGGCAACCTGACCTTGACCATTAGGTCGGGCAGATACTCGCGTCTAATAAATTCATCAGCCTTCACCCACATCATCGCCGACTCATAAACCTACATAGAGAATAATCCAGGGATATCAGACATGTGTATTCCTGACAATGTATAGAACTGTATACAGTTAATCCTGTGTTAGTGGTCACCTCTATTAAACAACCAACCAGTTTCCAGATTCCCATTCTCTTTTATTATACATTTAACCTCTATTAAGCAGCAAACTGAGATTGTGCTAAGCAACCACTTTCTAGAATTCCCTTGGTGGCCGACTGCTTAAGACAGGTTTGACTGTACATACAACTTTATTTCCTATTTCATTATTA